>MCJB01048687.1:393714-423073 GCA_002018475.1 Nicotiana obtusifolia
AACGGTTAAACAATACGAAAATAATATAAGTACGGATTTAATAACAGTAATTTGCGGAAAAATATTGTGAACCATCCTGACTACACCCCAAACCGGGGTGTCACAAAGTCATGAGCAACTAAAGAAATCCTAATAATAAAATTACTATTACAATATCCCTGGCACAATTGTCTGAAGAAAGTGGAAACAATAGGATAAAAGAGATACGGGGCTGCGGACGCCAATAGCTACCTCGTATTCTCTGAATCATCGCTCTAACAATAGTAGTCAATACCTCGGAGCGGAACCGAGGATGCATGAATCTGCACACATGGTGCAGAGAGTAATGTGAGTACTTCCAACTCAGTGAGTAATACATATAAATAATGACTGAAAGTAAGAAACACATAAGGCTTAAAGAAATCCACGATGAAACAGTAAAAGCACGTAAATATTCTAAGCAAATAACATGAAGTGAATGAAAACAACACCAACACAACAAAATGCAATGCACGTCATGACTTTCGTGGCGGCGTACCACCCGTTCCCTAGGTACCCGGCGCTCACTGTTGGGGGTTCAGTAGCGCAATCTCTCGTGACGGCGTGTCACCCGATCCAACATATCATATGCAAGTCATTTAATTTTCAAAACTAAGTTTATGAAATGAATCAATTCAGTAACAAATACCCCTGAAGGATTCACATAACCGGCGAGATGCCAAATAATACCCCTGAAGGGTTCACATAACCGGCGAGATGCCAAATAATAATTTAGTAAACAATGACAAATACGCCTGAAGGGTTCACATAACCGGTGAGATGCCCAAATATGATGATATCAATAAGTTTCAATTAATTATGTAGTAAAAATCATCAATCGGGATGGACCAAGTCACAATCCCCCGTAATAAACGATACAGTTTAGCACTACGATGTGCAAATTCCGGGGTTTCAAACCCTCAGGACATCATTTACCAGCATTACTCACCTCAAACCGGCTAAATCCTTAGCCCACGACGCCTTTGCCCTTTGAATTGGCCTCCACGTGCGTCGAATCTATCCAAATTCAAAACAATTACATCACAATATGTTGAGGGAACAAAACCCAAGCGAAATAATTAAAATTACTAAGAAATTCCGAAATTAGCAAAACCCGAGTCCCGGGCCCACTTCTCGAAAATTGGTAATTTTTACCTCAACGGATTCCTTATCTCCTCACGAGTTCAAGCATACAAAATTTGTCGAATTCCGACATCGAATCAACCTCCAACCCTCAAATCTAAACTTAAGGGTTTTCCACAATTTTCCCAACTTAATTCACCAATTAATTTCTAAAAACAGTGATAAACTGAGGTAATTCCTCAAAAATTTAGTTAGGAACACTTACCCCAAGATTCCTCTTGAAAATCTCCCAATATTTGCTTCAAGATTCGCTTCAATCCGAGTTCTATGGCCCCAAGTATGTTTAAGATGACCAGAACTCTTCCTTTAAGAATTTGTCCATGAAAATCTCCTTTGGATATAGTTTTGAGGTTGATTTATGGTGATTCTATGGCGTTTGGAGGTGTTTCTCTTCGTGAGTAACGAAAATGGGTTCTTGTAGGGCAAATGGGCATTGGTTTCTATTTAAAAAGGGGTAAAAAATCGGAACAATTCAGGTGTTCAAAACGCTGTTCGCATAACCAGAATGCTGTCCGCATTCTGGTCGCATTTTTGACATTGCTTTCGGCCCAACAATCTGTTTCACTTTGCTGTTCACATTTTGCGTAGCATAACCAAAATGTTGTTCGTATTTTTGACATCAGGCGTAGCATTTCTAACGTTTATGCATATTTTGTTTTCCTTGATACAAAAATAAGCATAA
This sequence comes from Nicotiana obtusifolia, assembly GCA_002018475.1. Lineage (NCBI taxonomy): Eukaryota > Viridiplantae > Streptophyta > Magnoliopsida > Solanales > Solanaceae > Nicotiana > Nicotiana obtusifolia. The sequence goes on from MCJB01048687.1 coordinate 395,558, forward strand.
CTTTCTCATACGATGTCCGAATTGGACGATTCTTTTTGCTATAACTCCGAAATTTCGATACGGATCTAACGCTTCAATTAAAACTGAATTTGGAGCCCGTTTGCATAATATTATACTACTTATTCTTGAAAAGACGACATCGACACATTCTTGAAATGCCAAAGTTAAACTCCATCAACTATCCAAAATCCATTCGAGGCCCTCGGGAATTCAACCAAATATATCAACAAATATTAAAAAATCATATGGACTTAGTCGAGGCCTCAAATCGCATCAAATAACGCTAAATACATGAATCATACCCAATTCAAGCCTAATGAAACTAATAAATTCCAACTTCTACATTCGATGCTGAAACCTATCAAATCGAGTCCGATTGACCTCAAATTTTGCGCACAAGTCATAAATGACATAATGTACCTCTGAAGATTTTCAGAACTGGATTCCGACCCCGATATCAAAAAGTCAACTCCTCGGTCAAACTTTCCAAAAATCTTCTATTTTCCAACATTCGCCAAAATGCGTTGAATTGTCCTACGGACTTCCAATTTCAAATCCGGACATACGCCTAAGTCCGAAATCACCATACGAAGCTATAGCAACTCTCGGAATTCCATTCCGACCCTCGGATCAAAATCTCACGTATCGACCGGAAATCGCCAAAATTCTAACTTCACCGCGAAATCAACTCAAAGCGAGGTTTGCGGTTCGCATTTCATGTTTTGCGATCGCATTCTCGTCGCATTCCTGACGTAGATTTTTGTCCAAATTTCTATCTCAGTATGTGATCTCCACTGTCAAATATGTTGTTCGCATTTCAGGTTTGCGGTTCGCATTCTGGCCGCATTTTGGTCGCGAATCTTGCCCAGGTTTCTTCTTGTTTTTGCGACTCCACTGTGAGATATGCGGTCCGCATTTGAGTTATGCGGTCCGCATTCTCACCTGATTTTTCTGCAACTTTTGCTTTTCCAACGATGGTTTAATCCGTTTAACCACCCAAAACTCACCCCAAACGCAGACTACTCAACTTGATTACCTAAAACACGGATAACGAAATGTAATGAGACAGAAAATGGGGAAGACGGAGTGGTAACCCACGAGAAGACTGGCCGGGTCGTCACATTCTCCCCCTCTTAAATAAACGTTCGTCCTCGAACGTGCTAAGGACTATTCCGAGGAAATCAAATTTCTATGTGTATCTTACACACACTTGAGGGTGATTCTACGTCACCGTAAATTTAACATGGATCCGACAACGCCCACTCAATTGAAGATCATTTCTTTTACCAACACTTTTAAACTTCAAGCCAAATTTCTCACAGCCCAATTAATTCGACACAGCATGCTAGTCTCAACCGGCTGTAGCAACTCGTGCTTGCGCGCCCATCATTTGTATGCCCATAACCACGTCTCTGGTCATAATAGATGTTCATACTTAATTGCAGCATCATCAATTAACTTCATTTTAACCGAAACCTTGTTTCAAATTTTTACAACACTGCCAGCAATTCGCGAGGCATGAAGACCTCATAATCATTTACTCGAATCTACGAGTCACATTCAACGCCACCTGGGCACTCACCTTGTAGGTTAAAACTCAATAATTACAACACGAATATGGCAAAATACACACAAAAACACATAGAAGAATTATCAAATAAGCCTAACAGGCATGGCTCCCTATCAGTACTACAGTACAAATTTAATTTTAATAGAGGGAGAATTTAAAACACATAAATTTTCATCACAAGGATCTCGTCCTTATATAACTTCCACCGCGGCTCATAGCCCAGTTAAGCTTTTCACATCATATTAAAAATGCGAGGATCTCATCCTCAACTCTGAATCACAAGTAATATGCACATCGTGCCAACCGAAATCTATCCATTTCTCCTTTAAAAGTAATTTCCTTTAATCGAAATCACGACACATAATAAACTTCCATACCGGTAGGGCATATATTCATAAGGCTTTAATCAATTATCCCGAAATTACATCAAACCCACTGTAGTGAGTAATAAAAAGTCACTTTTGTACTCATAGCCCTCAATAGTGTACAAAACAAAAATGATAGACACGGCAAAGACCATCAAAATATCCCAACAGGGATAAACACAGTGCTGGAGTGCAAATTCACAAACTCACCATATAAATCGATTTCCCATAATAGCATCCTCCGACCACAATAGCTGAAATTTCACGAATCTGGTGCCCGCAACACATCTCATGACGCATATAAATTCTATTCCAAATCTCGCAATACTGCCACGACGAAAGAAACGTGTAGAAACTCGTAGCCACCTATTAATTCATGGAGTCTCTCATCTTGTCAAGGGCCATTACCCCATTCTGAACTGAATATTGATGTTTCATTTTAATGTGCCTTATATAAATCTGATTGCACAGATTTCAGCTCCAATAGTCTCGTCTCACTCGGTGCAAGATGCTCACGCAATAAGCAGCCTCAAATACCGACTCAGCTCTCATATGGCGCCATCAATGCGCCGACAAGCTACAGTTTGAACATGACACATAAAGAGGAACAAACTCTGGAAAAGAGTTATCCAGCCCGCGTAACGAATAAACGGTCAAACAGATGTTACGAACCCTTCTCAAAGGATGAGAAACAAATACGCAGGAAGAGGTATAGGGGATCGTACTCAACATAACACTGTTGCGGCACGCAACCCGATCCACACATGATACCGTTACGCGAGATTAAAAGAATTTCTCATAACCCCTGAGCCATTAGTAGAATGAATACTCCATTGGCTAGAACCCTTTTCACTCAACTCATTTCAGAATAACCATGGCAACATGCAACTGAATTCCCATAACCACAGAAAATACAAACCTCAAGTTGTGGTTCAAACAGTCAAGACTTTTCCGGGTCCATTAACACAACAAGGCCATTCAAATCAAATATCTCCCAAATCAATCAAGTCATGGTGGCTATCGAACCTGCACGCACAACCACATACCGCATGTAAAACTTCACACGTCGCAGGACCTAATCATTGCCATCATCACACCGATTCGACCATTACTAACCAACCCAACTTCTTTCAATTTACTCTTGACCTGACTTAGAAATATAATAGCTCCATTCACAACATAGTGAACTCAATTCGCATTCACCTCGAGTGACCCGAATCGCGAGATCACATCGTCTCGATACTCATGAACCATCTCATACCCTCCTTATGTGCTCAATATTATCTCTGACTGGTACACCCATTTTGCAAGACCTTCTGCGAATCCGAAGCTATCTCTTTCTTTTCTCCAATACTGCACCGTATACCCGATGGTAACATAGAATATTCCAAGTTTCGTTCGCAACCCACTGCGAAGGCTCGATCCTTAACCACACATCGGACCACAAATCTTTAGGCACTGCACTTTAATTCTTGAATCCACTAGGACTGCTATCTAGAGTCAGTCACTCTGACCTAGTCTCGAAGATAACCAATTCCAACGCTCCACTAGCACATGACAACCACTCGAAGAAGCAATCGACTGCGCTCTTTTCCATGTACATCACGTCCACAAAACATAAGCTCCGAGTCTTCCCAAAAACCTAAACATGCATCAATAACGCTGAATACAGCACACGCCCATCTAGTTCTTTGCTGAATTACCCCTAATATTTCCTTTTCTTAGTCATAAATACACCGCCAACGTACCGATAACCAGAAACCGCACAAGCAGACAACCACGCGATCCAATTGTAAACGGTGGGGCTCTCCCCCACTTAGCTCTAAGCCACCTTCACATAATGTAGAGCCCATGACAATTCTTGCATTCTCAATTACCATGATCTTGCACCATTAACCCGACAGACTTCTCGAAGTCTTTGTTAAGCTTTTCATGAACATCCTGGACCACAAGTCATAGTCACGCACTCGACCTCTTACTAGGTAGCAAGTAATGTTCCTCGCAGAAGCTTCATCAACATCACGCCACCGCTAACCTGCTCACAGGAGATAACCCACCTGTGGAATTCCTTACCGACATCTTCTAACGATGCTGCACAGGGTACAACTACTCCGTAATCAGCAAATTCTCCGGAGCTCATGCTCGCCCACCAGTTGTATAAGTTTGCTCCTTCCCTATATGCATCAACTGGAAGTTTAACAATACTTTACGAACTCAAGTCATGTTGCACCTGAAACGATAATAAGATCTTCACACCCCTATTCATTTCAAACAACTCCTTTCCTCCATATTCGATCTTTCTTCGTACAAAAACCATCACTCCAAAGAGAATACGTAGCCCAAATAACCTTCCATCATGATTCCCAAACCGTTCTACACTTTCTCAAGGCACGCGGCTATCCTACCACAGAATCCATATGCTAATCTGTCACTCTTATTTCGGTTAAACCATCTCCTTTAAGCAACTTTTCAACCTCTGCTTCTCACACTTGGCCTGCTAATACTTCACCCACCGCGAAACACTTCTTGTATCCAATCGAAATCCATCTTTCTCGAGCCACCTACATTAGAAATACTAATTCGATTTTGAACCGCTGCACACAGCTATCCCTGGTAACCACCCGTCAGGCACCATTTCACAACACCATGCCCCGAAGGCAAAATCCAAGAAGATTGTATCACCGACGAACCATAATGCATTCAAACAAGAACGACGACACCGCATCACATTGAAAATCCCATCAGGCTTGAAAATACCAAGTCTTGTTACTTCATCAACCAAACATGGACATCTATAGTCCGACTGCCTTTCCTTCGCTGGAACATAAGAACACCATTCCACAAGACAACAATAATAGCCTGCCCGAACACACATCTGGCACCACGTCTGTAGTACCACTACAACTCTTCGACGCCCAATTGATAACAAGCGCTTCGCGTCGCATAAGATTGAGTAGGAAGGAAATAAAGGCATAAGCCTCAATAGAATTAAACTGCACGATAAGGATATCAAGAATATGAAGTTTTTTCCTAAAAAGGTTCTGCAGCCTCTCGAAGATAAGTATAGACGTCTCCGTACCGATCCGCGAGACTCTACTAAACCCCGCTCATGACTCGTGAGACCTATGTAACCTAGGCTCTGATACCAAGCTGTCACGACCCCAAATCCCAACCATGATCGTGATGGCGCCTCTCATGAAGACAAGGCCAGCCAATTAAAACAAAACTTCATTCAAACGGTTAAACAATACGAAAATAATATAAGTACGGTTTAATAACAGTAATTTGCGGAAAAATATTGTGAACCATCCTGACTACAGCCCGAACCGGGGTGTCACAAAGTCATGAGCAACTAAAGAAATTCTAATAATAAAATTACTATTACAATATCCCTGGCACAATTGTCTGAAGAAAGTGGAAACAATAGGATAAAAGAGATACGGGGCTGCGGACGCCAATAGCTACCTCGTATTCTCTGAATCATCGCTCTAACAATAGTAGTCAATACCTCGGAGCGGAACCGAGGACGCATGAATCTGCACACATGGTGCAGGGAGTAATGTGAGTACTTCCAACTCAGTGAGTAATACATATAAATAATGACTGAAAGTAAGAAACACATAAGGCTTAAAGAAATCCATGATGAAACAGTAAAAGCATGTAAATATTCTAAGCAAATAACATGAAGTGAATGACAACAACACCAACACAACAAAATGCAATGCACGTCATGACTTTCGTGGCGGCGTGCCACCCATTCCCTGGGTACCCGGCGCTCACTGTGGGGAGTTCAGTAGCACAATCTCTCGTGACGGCGTGTCACCCGATCCAACATATCATATGCAAGTCATTTAATTTTCAAAACTGAGTTTATGAAATGAATCAATTCAGTAACAAATACCCCTGAAGGGTTCACATAACTAGCGAGATGCCAAATAATACCCCTGAAGGGTTCACATAACCGGCGAGATGCCAAATAATAATTTAGTAAACAATGACAAATACCCCTGAAGGGTTCACATAACCGGCGAGATGCCCAAATATGATGATATCAATAAGTTTCAATTAATTACGTAGTAAAAATCATCAATCGGGATGGACCAAGTCACAATCCCCTGTAGTAAACGACACAGTTTAGCACTACGATGTGCAAATTCCGGGGTTTCAAACCCTCAGGACATCATTTACCAGCATTACTCACCTCAAACCAGCTAAATCCTTAGCCCACGACGCCTTTGCCCTTTGAATTGGCCTCCACGTGCGTCGAATCTATCTAAATTCAAAATAATTACATCACAATATGTTGATGGAACAAATCCCAAGCGAAAATAATCAAAATTACTAAAAAATCCCGAAATTAGCAAAACCCGAGCCCCGGGACCACTTCTCGAAATTCGGTAATTTTCACCTCAACGGATTCCTTATCTCATCACGAGTTCAACCATACAAAATTTGTCGAATTCCGACATCGGATCGACCTCCAACCCTCAAATCTAAACTTAAGGGTTTTCCACAATTTTCCCAACTTAAATCACCAATTAATTGCTAAAAGCAGTGATAAACTGAGGTAATTCCTCAAAAATTTAGTTAGGAACACTTACCCCTAGATTCCTCTTGAAAATCTCCCAAGATTTGCTTCAAGATTCACTTCAATCCGAGTTCTATGGCCCCAAGTATGTTTAAGATGACCAGAACTCTTCCTTTAAGAATTTGTCCATGAAAATCTCCTTTGGATATAGTTTTGAGGTTGATTTATGGTGATTCTATGGTGTTTGGAGGTGTTTCTCTTCGTGGGTAATGAAAATAGGTTCTTGTAGGGCAAATGGGCATTGGTTTCTATTTAAAAAGGGGTCAAAAATCGGAACAATTCAGGTGTTCAAAACGCTGTTCGCATAACCAGAATGCTGTCCACATTCTGGTCGCATTTTTGACATTGCTTTCCGCCCAACAATCTGTTTCACTTTGCTGTTCGCATTTTGCGTAGCATAACCAAAATGTTGTACGCATTTTTGACATCAGGCGTAGCATTTCTAACGTTTATGCAGATTTTATTTTCCTTGACACAAAAATAAGCATAACTTTCTCATACGATGTCCGAATTGGACGATTCTTTTTGCTATGACTCTAAAATTTCGATACGGATCTAGCGCTTCAATTAAAACTGAATTTGGAGCCCGTTTGCATAATATTATACCACTTATTCTTGAAGAGACGACATCGACACATTCTTGAAATGCCAAAGTTAAACTCCATCAACCATCCAAAATCCATTCGAGGCCCTCGGGACTTCAACCAAATATATCAAGAAATTTTAAAACATCATGGACTTAGTCGAGGCCTCAAATCGCATCAAACAACGGTAAATACATGAATCATACCCCAATTCAAGCCTAATGAAACTAATAAATTCCAACTTCTACATTCGATGCCGAAACCTATCAAATCGAGTCCGATTGACCTTAAATTTTGCACACAAGTCATAAATGACATAATGTACCTATGAAGATTTTCAGAACTGGATTCTGACCCCGATATCAAAAAGTCAACTCCTCGGTCAAACTTTCCAAAAATCTTCTATTTTCCAACATTCGCCAAAATGCGTTAAATTGTCCTACGGACTTCCAATTTCAAATCCGGACATACGCCTAAGTCCGAAATCACCATACTAAGCTATAGCAACTCTCGAAATTCCATTCCGACCCTCGGATCAAAATCTCACGTATCGACCGGAAATCGCCAAAATTCTAACTTCACCGCGAAATCAACTCAAAGCGAGGTTTGCGGTTCGCATTTCATGTTTTGCGATCGCATTCCTGACGTAGATTTTTGTCCAAATTTCTGTCTCAGTATGTGATCTCCACTGTCAAATATGCGGTTCGCATTTCAGGTTTGCGGTTCGCATTCTGGCCACATTTTGGTCGTGAATCTTGTCCGGGTTTCTGCTTGTTTTTGCGACTCCACTGTGAGATATGCGGTCCGCATTTGAGTTATGCGGTCCGCATTCTCACCTGGTTTTTCTGCAACTTTTGCTTTTCCAACGATGGTTTAATCCGTTTAACCACCCAAAACTCACCCCAAACGCAGACTACTCAACTTGATTACCTAAAACACGGATAACGAAATATAATGAGACAGAAAATGGGGAAGACGGAGTGGTAACCCACGATACGACTGGCCGGGTCGTCACACATCTTCCCGCTGGAAAGCCTCTTGAAACGAGGCTTTCCGCAGAATTTACAACTGTCCAGACCTGCATCATCTTTATAGTATAACATGCAACCATCTTCACAACAATCAATTTTCATTGACGAAAGTCCTAACTTAGAAACCAATCTCTTTGCCTTATAGAAATCAACAGGTAAGTTGACATCACGGTCAACTAGCTCACGCATAAGGTCGATGAAAGAGTCCATGGCTCCTTGAGAAATATTCCAGTCAGATTTCATACTTAGTAATCTAACTGCAACAGACAACTTAGAGTGCGGACTTCCGTCGCATAGTGGACGACTAGCTTCCTCTAATTGTTCAAAAAAACGTTTTGCCTCATCATTAGGAGTTTGTTTAATAATTTCATTAGAATCACCCCCAAAGTGCATCCCAAAAGCATCCGAAACCATATGACGAATTCCGGAATCCCTATTTGTATTATCCACCGACCTACTACTTTCACCCACAACTAGATTATGAAATATCCCATCTTTACCATCGATCTCTCCATGATAAGTCCACACAAAGTAATTTTCTATAAACCTCTTTCTGTAAAGATGAACCTTAACTTCATCTAGTTTTTCAAACTTCATACAGTCGCACTTAACAACAGGGCACCTAATTACTCTTTTAATTAGGTATGGTGGAAGTGACATTGCATGTCTAATAAAGTCATCCTCCTCTTCTACAAAATCCTCCCTCAATCCCCGTCGATTAGGATAATTCCTATTGTACATCCAAGTACGATGTTCCATCTATACATATAAAACAAGAGGAAATTAATTTAGTTAATTCATATTCCAATTTTTTCTAATTAAAGTTGTAAGTTCTTTGATTAGCATGCTAGGAAACTACTGTCTATGTATACTATTATATACAGTTTGTTTCCCCAAGTAGTTTTTATATGATGTTTATTTAGTATATATATATAGAATAGATTAGATTGGTACTTATATATATATATATATATATATATATATATATATATATATATATATATATATATATATACTATAACGGTGATTTATCCTTACAAGTGTATCAATACCTAAAAGAACCCGTCCCTGTGTTCCGAACGCTTCGTGTTCTTATATATATGTATATATATATATATATGTATATATATATATATATATATATATATATATATATATTATATTGATACGCATGCACGCTCCGTAGTACAACTTAACTGGATATTAATCCCTTGTATTACAAAAGCGTTAACGGCTTACATTTATATTATTTAGACATGCAGTAAATACAAAAGTGAGTTTAATTTTCGCAAAATGTTTACACGAAAGCGACCAAAAGTGGTCGCAAATATATATACTTTAACATTAGCGACCAACTTTGGTCGCCCAAAGATATTCTGATTAATTTATATTTTCCAGATAAGCGACCAACGTTGGTCGCTTATCTCCCCCAAATTTTACCCATTAATAAGCGACCAACTTTGGTCGCAAATATTTATACTTTATATTTTGTGACCAACGTTGGTCGCAAAATTGAAATCGGAAATATTTATATTTTCCATATATGCGACCAACATTGGTCGCAAATATTACCAAAATGTTACCCGTCATATTGCGACCAAAGTTGGTCGCAAAATATAAACGTGGGTCCACAGTAGCGACCAACTTTGGTCGTAAATTGTTAAGTTTCTTTGACCAGATTGGTCTGACCAGTCCGGTCAACATATTGACGAATATGGCGACCAGTTAGCGACCAACTTTGGTCGCTAATATCTTTAAGTTTATTTTTTTATTTTTTTACTAGTTTAGCGACCAATATTGGTCGGTAATTCTTGGTCGCTTTTTTGCTGTTTTCTAGTAGACTTTAAGGTGAATCCTCCTATTCCTAATTGCTCCCTTAATTCCACATCTCTCCTATCATCCCAAAGGAAGAAAATCGAAGCCAAGAAAAAACAAAAGGAAGAATAACTAAGAAAGCAACATCCTCTTTTGCTTTAATCTTTTTGCGTTTTCCATTGTCTTAATTATTTCATGATTTCATAGGTAGTTCGAATAAACCTTGAATACGACCTTTGTCTATCCATCACCAAAATCCACGATGAGTCAAACGTTATCACATAAATTGCGACGAAAGTGAGTACTAAGTACATAAGTCAAACATTATTTTATGTCTATATATGTAAGCACGTAATTTTTGATCCACGTCTTCGAGTTATTTTAGTAGATATTTATTTAAGTTAACTTTAATTTATATGGAGTTTTAGTTTATTTTTACTTCAATTAAAATTTGAAAAATAAAAATAGTTTCTTTGAAAAAACAAAAATAGTTTCAGTTTTGTCTTATATATTTCTATTTAAGTTGAGGTCGTTAGTCCTTTCGTAGTGATATTATTCTAATAATTTTACTACCATTTTAATCAACTTTTTCTCTACTTTTATTTTCATATAATCTTCGAAAAATACCAAAAAGAGTTTCATATCATAACACATATTTTTATTTTAGTTAATTAGGATTGGTTCTTATAATATATTTTATACTCTTTTAGCAGGGAAAATTTAATGTCTTGGGCTAGACATTTCCTTGATTTTTTGATTTAGAAATCCAAAAAGAAAATCTGCAGTCCCAGCCCAGTTCCAACGGTCCAAACCCGCCTGACCCAACCCATTAGCCCATCCTCCACTTAGATGCAAGATTTAATCTTGGCCACTCATTATGTTTAGTCCAACGGCAATAATCTCTCCCCAAAACCCTAAACCTAAAAAGAAATCTCCAGACGCACCTCCATTTCTTCCGCCACCCTCATGCTCAAAATCGCCGGAAAGTCACTTTTCCGGCACGCGTTTTCACTGGTCCCCTCTCCCTTGTCCTTTTCTTCTACCTGGACTGACACATAACGACCCCGAATATTCCCCATTCCCTCTTGTCACTCGATCTCACGTGATATATCTCTCTTTAACAAATGAAGGATGGATGGGAGCCGTGGGATTAATAGGTATTTAATCCTCTTCATCCATCTGTCCTAAGTTAGTTGATTTCAGAGAGATTTTTCTCATTTTTGGGGGATTTTAGGATTTCTTGGGCAATAAGGAAGGAAGGTTCGAGAAGAGTATATATTAAGGTGAAGTTCAGATTTTTAGACACGACTTCATAGAGAAAATTGAGAAGAACTAGGGTTTAAGAATTCTTCAAGCTTCCTTTCTTATTTTTCCGTTCTTTTAAAACTCCAGAAAACAACAGAAACACACACAAAAAAAATATATCTCTCTTTTACTTTTTCTGTTTCTTCTTTTCAATCTCAATTTTGGTTGCAAAACCGGAGTGATTGAAATTTGGGTCTGAGTTTGTGTCCGGCTTGAGATTTGCGGTGGCGTTCGAAGTCCGTTCGTGGATTTTGTTCGCGGTTCTTTGTTAGAAATTGTTGCTGTTTCTCGGTCAGATTTTGCAGAATCAAAGCTGCTGTACCCCTTGATTTTATTCATTATTGAGAAAGATTGGTCTAACAGGTTCATCTCTATTCCTATAGTCTTTATTTTAATCTTATTTATCTGAGTTAAGCCTCATATGAGCCAATATAGGACAAATTAATTAGTGATATTTGGGGTTCGTTTAATTTTTTGGTTTCGAACGCATTAATTGAATTGATTCTCTTCTTAAATCTCTTCTGTAGGTTGGTCATAACAAATTAAACACATGTTTCTATTTCTATTTTCGTATGACTACTATGCTTAATTTGTGTTAAATGTGTATAACCTCGTATATTTTTAGATTTTAAACTTTGATAATGACGATCTTAATGACATAAATAAGATGTTCGACGGGTATAAGGACCTATGCGGTTTCGATAAAGTGGTTACACATAATGCCTATAGCACTGTGGTGATTAGAAGTGGTTCATATGATATATTTATATATAAAAAAAAGAATTAAATAAACCAATTGAAGCATATCACTATGCATATTATATGAATTAGTAGTGGTGTGAAATGATAAATTGATAAAGACAAAAAAAAAAAAAAAAAAAAAAATTAAGAGAATGAAAATTTACAAAAAAGAGAATTGGACTATTCACGTGTATAGTCACGTGATACATGTAGAATGGAAAATTTAATGAAAAGGCTTTACAACGAAACATTAGGAATTGGGTACAGCAATTCTCGTTTCGGCCAAAGCTTAAGGCAGCATAAATTTTTCCTTTTCTTTCCAAACAAACTGGTCCTTCTTCCTTTTAGTTTTTCCTCACTTCTATCATATTAAATTGTGTATCCTATTATTGAGAAGAGTTATTTTAGTTGCTAGCAGGAGTTAGGGTTTGAGTGGTAAAGAGAGAAATTAATAACGAATGTTTAAATTTGTGAAAAAGATGTTTATTAAGGATGATTGTATCCATTGTATTGTAAAAGAATTAAGTGCGCAAGTTTAGCTCCCACGTAATAGAGAAAAAATTCATAAATTAGAGGATTTGAACCAACGTCCCTAAATTAATGGGAATAAAGTTGCAAGCTTTAGGCATGTATTGATGTAAGTTTAACTGGTTTATCATGTAGATTGTGAAATTGGGGTCGGGGATTGCTTGAAGGAGGTGTGAAGTGGAAGTTAAGATTGTCGTCTTGAGGTGAGTTGAGGCTTATTCTCCTACTAGGGAATTTTATTAGAACTCACGTGCTCCATGTGTTTGATAAATTTAAGCCATGTCTCGTTGTGCTCCAGTATTCAGTTCAAGGCATTCTTATTCATTACGACTTTATATGTGATAGAGTTACATGTTTATGCCTATTGATGTGCCTTTCTTTGTGATATTTACATTTAGTGATGTATTCAGTTCCAGTATTTATTTATGCATTAATGTGATCACATTGAAGGGAGAATTAGCCGACCTCCCCTTGTGTGAGTGCCACAAGGCCAATGTCAGCTACCCCCACGCTTGTAGGGGTTATTGTTTGCTGGGAGAGATAGGCCGACACTCCCTCGTGCGTGTTGCTAGATATCACGTACGTAGGGCCCCTATGTGTAACTCAGTTTCTACCACAATCTAGCTATTACCTAACAGTTCCACTTTTAGCTATGTTCTCGTAGGATCACCCTACAATTTTAGACTTCAGTTATTATCAGTTTTCAGCTCTTATACTTCTTACATGTTTCCTGTGGACATATTTCTTTCCTTTTATGTTTATTCCAAAAGGTCTCGCTCCGCCTTCTTAGGAGGTAGTCTGTGAGACTTGTTGGGTATCCCATTGTGATACTTAGCTCGCGAGGGCTTGCTTCTTTTCTTTTCTTGGATGCAGATACTACTGGTCACGTTCCAGGCAATACAGGATGGGACTAGCTTTCAGCCCAACACTTTCTCGCTTCTCTTCTCGGTGGGAACTCAGACTTAGTATTTATTTGTATTTTCTTAGACTTCGGGTATAACCCAAAGACATCTATGCTCAGTACTCATAGAGGCTCGTGACTTAGTCTAGTGGGTATTATACAGTTTTTACTCCCAGTTGGGTATTTTATTGAGATTTATGACTTAGCTCTCAGTTTGAATTTAGTTTTTTTTTTTTTTGGTCAATAATTATTCCATGGAATTATTTTGGGTTACTTCAGTCATCATGATTCTTAGTACAACTTAGTTAAGGGTTCACTCGACATGTTGCTTAGGTCGGGTACCAATCACGTCCCACCTTTTAGCTTTTGGGGTGTGATAAGTTGGTATCAGAGTTCTAGTTTTAGGGAGTCCTAGGAAGTCATGAGCCGTGTCTAGTAGAGTCCCACTTATAAGTATGTTGTGTGCCATACTTATATCTGGGAGGCTGTAAAGCATGTTAAGAAAATTTCTTTTCTTTGATTCTTATATCGTACGTTAGAGCTAAATGTTTCAGAATTCTAACAATCATTTATCTCTCGTTTCAGAACAAGATGGTTAGAACAAGATCAACTTCATCATCTGCTGCTAACAATGTTGGGATAACAACTGCTAATCATCAAGAAGCAGCACCAGAGGTGCACACTGTACCAGTGGCACCAGCTGCAGTTAGAGGACGTGGTAGAGGTAGAGGTAGATGTCGAGGTTAGAATGCCAGGGGTAGAGGTGGAAATGCCACAAGTAATCAGGCTCGTGGTAGGATTGCTGGACAGGAAAAGGCTCTACCTCAGCAGGGTGATAATGATCAGGTAGAAGTCACACCCTCTCTTGATCCACTCGGGCGAATCAACCACAGTAGCAGGATGATCGAATTGATAGAATTTTGGATTTCCTGGAATCCCTAGCCCCTCCGGCTGGTGGTCAGGCTACACTTGTTCATGCTCCTCATCAGGACCCTCATGATTCAATTGAAAAGGTTATAGAAGATGATTTTCAGACCCCACCTGAGGTAGCGCGACCATCTGTCCCTACAAATATTGCCCAGCCAGTGCAGTTACCGACAGAAAGAATTGGCCCACATGCCTTTCTAAGATTAAAAACCCCTACTTATAATGCTAGAGACAAGCCACATGAGCCAATGTTATTTCTGGAGGAGATAGAGGAAATGTTTATTTCTTTGGGTTTCCTCGAAACACAAGGCACAGAGTTAATTGGGTTTTAGTTGAAGGGTACAGCAGGGAAATAGTGGAGAGCTTACAAGAAGGCCAGAGGTTCTACATTATCGCCGCTTACTTGGCCACAGTTAAAAGAAGCTTTCATGGCCAAGTTTTTGCCTAGTAGTCGGATGGATGAGCTCCGGTGTCAGTTCGAACATCTTAAATAGGGCACCATGTCAGTAACTAAATACGAGATGGAATTCACAAACTTGGAAGAGTATGCACCTAATTTGATACCGATATAGAGAGAAAAGTCAGAAGGTTCATTGAAGGCTTGAATCCGCATATGGCCAAACATATGACTTCGCATCAGGATGACAAGACTTACCTTCAGGTAGTTAATATTGCTACGCGCAAGGAGGCTTTTGATAAAATTTTGCCAGGGAAGCTAGAGAGAATGGCAAGAAGGCTAGAACCATAGGTAGTTTTAGCGGACTTTCTGTTGGGGGAAAGAACATGAATCATTCAGCTCAGAGTCAGTCAGTATTCACTCGTCTCCTTATCCAGCTCCATTAAGACAAGGCCAGCAGAGTAAGAGCCAGGTCTATTTGGGGCACAGTTCAACAAGTCAACGTCAGACTCGGTTCTCCTATCCTATTTGTTCCACGTGCAATAAAAAACATCTTGGGCGATGCCTTTTGGGTCAGAAAGGATGTTATCGCTGCTATGACCCAGGTCACCTTATGAAAGATTGTCCACGACTCAGGCATGCTCTAGGGAAGGCTCCAGCAACTCAGGCAGCATTCACAGGTAATTCGTTAGTAGCACCTCCTCCAGCTTGGTCATCTAATACTCAGACTGAGCGTGGTACAAATAGAGGTGGATCTCGGGGAGGAGGCGGACCGGCCAGACTCTATGCAGTTCTAGACAGGCAAAATGCAGAGGCGTCTAACAAAGTTATTACAGGTATTCTCTCAGTTTGTGGTCGCCTCGCTTATGTATTAGTTGATCCTGGTTCAACCTTCTCCTATGTGTCTCCTTATTTCTGTGTCAATTTTGGGAAAGCACCAGAACAGTTAAGGGTTCCGTTCGAGGTTTCCACACCCATAGGAGAATCGGTTAAAGTTGAAATATATATTCAGAGAATGCATCATCACAGCTCAGGGCCGAGAAACATTAGCTGATTTATACTTGTTAGATATGGTTGACTTTGACATTATAGCTGGCATGGACTAGTTATCTTCTTGTCATGCTATAGTTGATTTCCACATGAAGACAGTTAAATTCTCATTTATTAGGGAAGATCCAGTTATATTTAGGGGTGAAGTGAGTACGCCTGTGGGTAGGTTTATTTCTTATCTTAAGGTAAGAAAGCTAATGAGTAACGAGTGTTTGGCGTATTTAGCACATGTGCAGGATATGAAAGCCTACTCCCCAATGCTCGAATCAGTATATATTGTGAAAGAGCTTCCAGAAGTGTTCCCGGATGATCTCCCAGGGATACCGCCAGATAGGGAGATTGAGTTGGCATAGACACACTGGCAGGAACTCAACCAATCTCGATTCCTCCTTACAGAATGGCTCCAGCTGAGCAAAATGAACTCCAGAAGAAATTACAAGACCTTTTAGATAAGGGTTTTATTCGACCTAGTGTTTCACCTTAGGGTGCTCCAGTGTTGTTCGTGAATAAAAAAGATGGTTCCCTACAGATGTGCGTAGATTACCGCCGGCTAAATAAGGTTACTATCAAAAATAAATATCCATTGCCCAGGATAGATGACCTATTTGATCAACTACAGGGTGCTAGATATTTCTAAAAAATAGACTTAAGATCAGGATACCATCACTTAAAGATCAGAGAAGCAGAAATCCTGAAAACAGCTTTCAGGACTCGGTATGGTCACTATAACTTTTTAGTGATGTCCTTTGGGTTGATCAATACACTAGCGGCTTTTATGGACTTAATGACAGAGTATTCAAGCCTTTCTTAGATACCTTTGTCATAGTATTTATCGATAACCCACAGCGGGGGAAGAACATGCGAATCAATTGAGAATAGTCATTCAGATACTCAAGAAGCGTTGGCTTTATGCCAAAATTTTCAAATGTGAATTTTGGATAGATACAGTTACATTTTTGGGGCACGTGGTCTCGGGGGAAGGAATTGGAGTAGACCCATAGAAAATAGTTAAAAGTTGGCCTAGGCCGACGACCCCTATAGAGATTCGTAGTTTTTTGGGATTGGCAGGTTACTACCGTCGTTTCGTAGAAGGATTCTCTTTATTAGCTGCTTCGTTGACAAAGTTAACTCAGAAAAATGTGAAGTTTCAATGGTCTAAAGCTTGTGAGAAAAGTTTTCAGGAACTCAAGAACAGGTTGACTACAGCCCCTATCCTGACTCTGCCTACTTTTATAGGTAGATTTATGATCTATTGTGATGCTTCCAGAGTGGGGTTAGGATGCGTTCTTATGCAGAATGAAAAGGTAATTGCTTATGCTTCTAGGCAGTTAAAGAATCATGAGAGAAATTATCCTACCCATGATCTTGAGCTAGCAGCAGTTATTTTTGCACTAAAAATATGGCGTCACTACCTTTATGGAGAGCAATGTGACATTTATACAGATCACAAAAGTTTGCAATATATATTCAAGCAAAAAGAGTTGAACCTGAGACAATGCAGGTGGTTGGAATTACTTAAGGATTATGATTGTAATATCCTTTATCATCCGGGCAAAGCGAATGTGGTTGCTGATACTCTAAGTAGAAGATCCATGGGGAGTTTGGCCAGGTTGTCTGTGGTCGAACATTCAATAGTAAAGGAAGCCCAACAAATAGCTAGTCAAGGGGTTCGTCTTAATGAGATTTATGATGGAAGGTTGATAGCAAGTATGGGTGCTAAGTGCACTTTAATAGAACAAGTTAAAACTAAGCAATTCGATGATGTTAGCTTGCTTAAGCTCAAAGAAGGTGTTCTTAGTGGCAAGATTAAGAATTTTGCACTTGATGAGAATGGTGTGATAAGACTTGATGGATGTCTATGTGTGCCTAATATAGATAATCTTCGAAGGGAAATTATGGTAGAAGCTCATAGCTCTAGATATTCAATACATCCAGGTTCTACTAAAATGTATCATGATTTGAAAGATATTTATTGGCGGAACAATATGAAACGAGATAATGCAGATTATGTATCGCGGTGCCTTAATTATCAGTAAGTGAAAGTTGAACATCAGAGATTAGGCGTCTTAGCCCAAGTCAGTGAAATACCATAATGAAAATGGGAACGAATAAATATGGATTTCGTGGTTGGCTTACCGTGAACTTTTAAGAAACATAACTCCACTTGGGTCATAGTATACCGACTCACTAAATCAGCTCATTTTTTGCCAGTCAAAACAACCTACATAGCTCCCCAGTATGCATCAATATACATAAAAGAGATTGTTCGATTGCATGGTTCTCCCGTGTCTATTATTTTTGATAAGGGTGCTCAATTTACTGCCCAGTTCTGGCAGAGTTTTCAGGAAGGCCTTGGTACCCGAGTTGATCTAAGTACAACCGTTCACCCCCAAACAGACGGGCAAGCCGAGAGGACAATCCAGACCTTGGAAGATATGTTACGGGCATGTGTTCTCGATTTTAAAGGGAATTAGGATGATCATCTGCCGTTGATTGAGTTTGCATATAATAATAGTTATCAGGCAAGTATCCAGATGGCCCCAATCAAGGCCCTTTACGGAAGGAGGTGTCGTTCGCCTGTAGGGTGGTTTGAAATTAGTAAAATGAAGCTTATTGGGCCAAATATAGTACAAGATGCCTTGAAAAAGGTGAAACTGATTCAAGAATGGCTTAAAACAGCTCAAAGCTGACAAAAGTCATATATAGATATTAGATGCCACGACCTTGAGTTCAAAGAAGGTGATTATGTATTTTTAAAGGTGTCTCCAATGAAGGGCATTATGAGGTTTGGTAGAAAAGGAAAGCTTAGCCCGAGGTATATAGGGCCTTATCCAATTCTTGAAAGGATTGGGCTTGTGGCGTATCGTCTAGCTTTACCTCCAGAGTTATTTTCAGTGCATCCAGTTTTTCATGTGTCCATGTTGAAACAGTACTTTCATGACCCGAGTCATGTAATTGATAGGCAAGAGATAGAGTTTGATGATACTCTGTCATATGAGGAGGTCCCTGTAGCTATAATAGATAGGCAGGTTCGTAAACTTCGAACCAAAGATGTTGCGTCGGTAAAAATTATGTGGAGTAATCATTCAGCTCAGGAAGCTACGTGGAGCCAGGGAAGCCATAAGAAAAAAATATCCTTATTTGTTCGAGATTCCAGTTACATAATTCATTTTATGCATTAAATATTTAGATCAGGAAGTTAAATGATAATTGTGCTTATAGTGAAGTAAAATGGCTTTAGTGGGTATATCGGTGTGCCTTGATATATGTTGTATTAATTCGCTGGAGGTGCAAAATGTTATTGTTGGGTTGTTTGGATAGGTTGAATATTTTTTTTAGATAGCTCCAGTTACAGAGGAAACTCTGCCTAAATATTTAAATTCTTTTGGGCGTTAGTCAAATTTTTGGGGTGCTAAAGAATAAGTGAGAGAAACACAAAGGCTTAGGTATTCTCTTAGGCTCAAGGAACATCGTGACACAACATCCGAGAATGAATGATTCTAATCAAGGGAGAATGTGAAGCCCCGTATATTTTTAGGCTTTAAACTTTGATAATGATGATCTTAATGACATAAATAAGATGCTCGACGGGTATAAGGACTTACACGGTCTTGATAAAGTGGCTGCAGATAAGCCTATAGCACATGGTGATTAGAATTGATTCATACGATATATTTATATAAGAAAAAAAAAAGAATTAAATAAAGCAATTGAAGCATATCACTGGGTATATTATATGAATTAGTATTGGTGTGAAATGATAAATTGATAAAGACAAAAAAAAAGAAGATAAGAGAATGAAAATTTACAAAAAAGAGAATTGGACTATTCACGTGTATAGTCACGTGATACATATAGAATGGAAAATTCAAAAAAGAAAGGCTTTACAATGAAACATTAGGAATTGCGTACAGCAATTCTCGTTTCGGCCAAAGCTTAAGGCAGCATAAAGTTCTTCCTTTTCTTTCCAAACAAACTGTTCCTTCTTCCTTTTAGTTTTTCCTCACTTCTATCATATTAAATTGTCTATCCTATTATTGAGAAGAGTTATTTTAGTTGGAAACAGGAGTTAGAGTTTGAGTGGTAAAGAGAGAAATTGATAATGAAGGTTTAAATTAGTGAAAAAGATGAAATCTTTGACTAGCTATTATACTGTATTATTGATCTGTATCCATTGTATTGTAAAAGAATTAAGTGGGTAAGTTTAGTTCCCACGTAATAAAGGAGAAATTCACAAATTAGAGGATTTGAACCAATATCCCTAAATTAATGTGAATAAAGTTGCAAGCTTTAGGCATGTATTGATGTAAGTTGAATTGGTTTATCATGTAGATTGTGAAATTTGGATCCGGAATTGCTTGAAGGAGGTGCGAAGTGGAAGTTAAGCTTGTTGTCTTGAGGTGAGTTGATGCTTATTCTCTCAGTAGGGAATTTTATTAGAACTCACGTGCTCAATGTGTTTGATAAATCTAAGCTATGTCTCCTTGTGCTCCAGTATTCAGTTTGCGGCATTCTTATTCACTACGACTTTATATGTGATAGAGTTACATGTTTATGCTTATTGATGTGCCTTTGTTTGTGATATTTACATTTAGTGATGTATTCAGTTCCAGTATTTATTTATGTATTAATGTGATCACATTGAAGGGAGAACTAGCCGACCTCCCCTTGCGTGAGTGCCACAAGGCCAGGGTCAGCTACCCCACGCTCGTAGGGACTATTGTTATCTGGGGAGATAAGCCGACACTCCCCCGTGCGTGTTGTTAGATCTCACGTACGTAAGACCACTCTGTATAACTCTGTTCTACCACAATCTTGCTATTATCTAATAGTTCCACTTTTAGCTATGTTCTTGCAGGATCACCCTACAATGTTAGACTTCAGTTAATATCAATTTTCAGCTCTTATACTGCTTACATGTTTCCCATGGACATATTTCTTTCCTTTTATGTTTACCCCAGAGGTAGCCCGTGAGACTTGCTGGGTATCCCATTATGATACTTAGCCCGCGAGGGCCTGCTTCTTTTCTTTTCTTAGATGCAGATATTACCGGTCACGTTCCAGGCACTACTGGATAGGACTAGCTTTTAGCCCAACACTTTCCAGCTTCTCTTCTCAGTGGGAACTCAGACTTAGTATTTATTTATATTTTCTTAGACTTTGGGGTATACCCCAAAGACATATATGCTCAGTACTCGTACAGGCTCGTGACTTTATCTAGTTGGTATTATACATATTTTACTCCTAGTTGGGTATTTTATTAAGATTTATGACTTAGCTCTTAGTTTGAATTTAGTTTTCTTTTTTGTCAATAATTATTCCATGGAATCATTTTAGGTTACTTCAGTCATCATGATTTTTAGTACAATTTAGTTAAGAGTTCACTCGACAAGTTATTTAGGTCGGGTACCAATCAAGTCCCACCTTAACTTTTGGGGCGTGACAAAATGTTTGGTTAATTCTCTGAGGAACCGATAATATGTCAGCTTAATTGTCTTTCTTCTGTTTAAACTCTAAAATGGGTGGAAGCTTTTGATAATTTCCTAGACTTTTGAAGTAAGATTAAGTCATTTGTATTTGCGTAAAATTGATTCAGCACTGTTGGGATCCATTAGTCTATATAAAAAAGAAATAATTAACACGTTCTTAGATTCTCCTTTTAATATGAGTCAGTAGCACATATCTGCTAGTTCTCTTCATGAATTTTGTTATAGTCTCCTAATTAGAAGTAAGTTCATGAATTTTCTCTTGAGTTATTGTTGCTCCCTAACGCACACGCAATAGGATTTTGAGTCCAGGTTGTCGTACCCACAGGGACTTTAAATTGACTACTTTCTAACGAACTAATACAATTATTTAAACAAGCAAGAATCAAGTTTAATAGATGGGTTGTTCTAAATTCTAATGTATATCTAATTTTTTTATTACATTTTTAGTTATAGAGCTCAGACTTGGGAGATTTTGGTAGGGATGTTAACTATTTGGATTAGGGCAGGTATTTTGTACCTAGATTTGTTTCTTATTCATGCTTCCAACCTTGATTTTAGCGATTGATTGAAGAATCTAAGTTAAGAAATTGTTACCAAAGAGCTCTCGTTGTTCTCTCCGTACAAGGCGATAGACGTGAACAGTACTGCGCCTGATTTCAAATGGTCGATGCTCCGTCATCCGGTGGTGAAAAGCCACCGGATTTGTCCCAAAAGAACCCCCTCCTCACGACACATCTCCCCCAACAAACATCATCCCAAACGATTAATCCAGTAGCTACAGACATTCAAAATACGATCGGGATCACTGTAGCATCTGATCGCCTGGGAACTTCTAAAATTTACTTGCTCGAATCTGAACCAAATCGATTCCTTCCAAGTACTGGAACTTCATCTCCAAGGCTATTTCGACTTCCTCACCAAGTTTCAGAGCAACCCACCGTCAGAATTGATGGCTCCGACCACCTGAACAGTCCAAGAACACACCAATTGGTCGCGACTAGTAATATGCCTAACCAATTGGTCCAAAACCAATGTCATTCGACTCCTGAGACTCAGGAGACTGTTTCCCACACTCTAATTCTGGTTTCCATTGAGCCGAGCTCCACAACATTGCAAGAGAAGGAGTTGACAGTCTCGCGCACACCAAGTGCTCGACCAAATGCCAAAGTCAATAAAGAAGCTCAATTTACTGGCCAGGGTACTCCTCAATCTTCTCCAAGTCATAAGGAGGCTAGTCGTCAAGAAAAAATACAAAAAGCACAACAAAAAATTGACGATCATGCTGCCCTCCCCTCCCCAGCAGTGTCGCAGGTTGACAGTGGCATAGTGCAGGCACAGGTAACTCTAACTGCTTCGAATCCTACTTCACGTGAGTTTACAAATCCTACCAAAGATGCCAGTGCAGTGGGTATTGCAAAGAAAACTCATGTGAGCAGTAGCCAAGTTTATCAGCAACTTGCAACGAAAATCCAGCCCCCTAGCAGTGCACCAGTGGCACACATACTTTCCAGTCATCAGGCAAGCAGACCTGCTGCGTCACTAATGCAAATGCCACAAGCACAAGCTCAACCTAATTCTCATACTTCCACAAGTCACAATAAAAAGACTAGTTTTGAAGCTCATACACACATAGCTCGACAGAGTGATGACCATGCACAAGCCAAAGACACCCCACTGCCCACATCAATTAAGGAGAAGCAAACCAAGGAACAACCAGTAACTTCATTTCCTACTTCAATCAAAGTGTCTTCCAATTTTGACAAACCTATACATCCAAAAAACCATCTAACCTTTCAACAAAAGAAGCAACATCCAAACCAACTGTCACACCTACAATTCAGAATACACCAACCAACAAGCCAATTCCACCATCCGACACTAATAACAGAGGGAAAATTCAAACAGTACAACACCTCCCCCACCCACTGTTACTCAATCCTATGTTACCCGATTGAGAGCCCGACATGAAGCTGAGATAACTCCAATTCAATTCACCCCTCCGGTCATTACAACAAAGCAAGGAAAGCCAGCTGTCATATTCAAAAGAGAAGATTATATGATCAAATTTGCAGAGAGATGCAAATACACAGTGGTAGGAAAATTCCTCAACACAATGCCAAGAATGGAAGTCATTAGGAAAAGCTTCATAGCCCAGAAAGAACTCAGAGGAGCAGTCAAAATTGCTCACTTCAATGCAAGGACAGTCTATATTGACCTCGACAATGAGTATGATCATGTTACAGTGTGGACCAAACAATTCATGTAGATACAAGGTCAAATGATGAAGCTGGAAGCATGGAACCCGGCTTTAAAACCAAACGAGGACTCACCAATTGTCCCAGTTTGGGTAGTCATTCCTGAGCTTCCATGGCATCTGTACTACATGGAAATACTCACTCCTCTGTTCTCGCCAATAGGAAAAGCTCTCTTCCTTGACCTGGCCTCATTCCAGAAAACCAGAGGGAGCGTCGCAAAGATCAAAATTCAAATTGACCTCACCAAAGAAAGGCCAGCACACGTGTGGCTAGGCTATGACGAAGATGCTAATGGTGATGGTCAGTGGCTGGAAATTCAATATGATAACATCCCAGATTACTGCACACATTGCAAACATCAGGGTCACTCAACTCATGCCTGCCAAGTAAAAAAGAAGCATGAAGAGAATCAGAGAAGGAAAGATGAAGCTACTGCTACAAGTGGTGGCGCCCAAGCTCATAGTCTTAACAAAAATAAGGCAACCACATACCAGCAAAAAGGAAGAACAGAGGATGCCACACCACAGATGCAAGAAAACCTTCAAAACAAAGAGCAAAATATGGTAGAACACCAAAAGACTGCAGAAAACCAAACCTCAGGAGCTGCTCCATCAAATGATGACTGGCAAGTGCAAAGGAAGAGAAATTCTAGAGGTCACAACCAGACCAAGCAGCAACAATAGATTTACCTGCCCAAGCAAAAAGAAGGACAGCTCAGCAAAGCACCTAATCAGCCATCCAGTCAAGCTACACAGTTAGGTATTCTCTGCACTCATACTCAGGTAAGTTCCGAAAATAATATTGTAAAACATCAAAATGGAACTTCCCAATCCCATACCCCTCTTGTCGTTTCTAGTGTATTAATTGTTGCCCCCCAACCCCACAATGTTTCTACTATATCTACTGCTAATGAAGTTGATGGAGGAAAGGAGGAATGTCAGGGTAACCCTAGTCTAGGACAGGATGGGGTAACCACAGGGGAGGGGATTCCTCATGTTTCGCATGAGTGTGCTGAGGCACAAAGGACTGACCCTAGGCAGAATTTATCCTCCATTGCTCCTCCTACAACAGGAAATAATACTAAAGAAGTAGCCTGTCAGATATCTAGCACAGATGACGATTTGCCTGATATAACAAGCGATGCTATGAAGAGGCTTGCAAAGGGAAAAGCCCCTGCAATGCCTGACTTTAGCATTCAATCTCCAAAATCCAAAAACAAACCAAGCCAAAAAAAGAGGAAGGCAAGGAAACAGAATGCAGGAATTACAATCAGAGAACCTGCCGAAACTTCCCAGCACTCTACTCCATTGGTACAAAGCCCAACTGTCCAGTTAACAAAGCAAGCACAAGATACTCCTGCATCTAAGACAAAGTCCTACAAGGACGCTGTCTCAAATCTCTCATTGTCTCAACCTCTGCTTCAAGAGCAAGAGGAAGAAACTAATGAAAAAGTACCCTCACCTCCACAACATCAGAACACAACTCCAACCATAGACCCCATCGAATTGTGCCTGCCCAACAAACACTCATATGTCTTCGATGAATACAGACCTATTCATTCTGAAGACGAAATGAGTGAAATAGTTGAGGAAGACACTGGCTGCAGTGTGACATCTGAGGAGGATCATTGAACCTCCTAATTGATACTTTCAACGGGGAACAACATGAACAGGATATAATCCACAACCATGGCTTATCCCCCAGATCGTATCACCCATCACCCAGGTTAACTAGGAGCAGAGCTGCTAGGAGCGGCAACTTACCACCAAAAATCAACCCCCCCACCCAGTTTTGATGATTAGCACACTCATATGGAACGTTCGAAGAATTAGAACCTCTGGAGCCATTGAGAGGCTCAAATCATTGAAGCATGCCCACAATTTGTCCTTCATAGCTGCCTTAGAACCCTTTCTGGACAATTCACACATCGACCAATTCAAAAACCAACTTGCCATGCAATGCGCAACCTCAAACTCCAACAATAAGATCTGGTTGTTTTAGGACAAGGACTTCACTGGCACAGTCCTGGACCAGGATGAACAGCAGATTACAATTGAGCTGACACATGTTGCACTTCCTCAAAGAATGTGTTTAACAGTTGTCTATGCCAAATGTAAACCTGTATTGAGAAGGCCATTATGGGACAATTTGAGGTCCAGGTCCCTTATAACCTCTGTTCCGTGGTGTGTTGTAGGTGACTTCAATATCATCGCCACCATCGAAGAGAAGATTGGGGGCATCCAGTACCAATTAAACAAAAGCTTGGAATTCTTGAGCATGATAGAAGACTGCGGTCTTACTGATCTTTGCTACTATGGATCCAAGTACACTTGGTCAAATGGTAGAGGTCCTAATTCAATAGTCTGGAAAAGATTAGACCGAGGATTGGCAAATGATAGTTGGCTGGCAGCACACCCCGCTACCACCATCACACATTTGGCATCTGCAGGCTCTGATCATTCCCCGCTCCTCATGGAACTAAATGACAGACGGACCAATTCCATTAGATACTTCAAGTTCCTCAATTGCTAGACAGAAAATAAAACATTCATGCCACTGGTACAACAAACTTGGAACACCCCTGTCTTTGGAAACCCAATGTGGATCTTCCACCAGAAGACCAAACTCCTAAGCCATGCACTCTCCACATGGTCGAGAAAGGAGTATGGGGACATCTTCCAGAAAGTCAAAGACTTTGAGGATAAAGTCAAGGAGGCAGAGGAAATTTGGGCAAGGACCAACAAAGAAACAGATAGATTAGTAGCCAATGAACTCACAACTCAGTACATCAAGCACTTGAAAACTGAGGAGGCTGTTCTAAAGCAAAAAACACAATTGCAATGGTTTAAGGAAGGGGACGCCAACTCTAAATACTTCCACAGCCTGATTAGAGGTAGAAGGAGGAAGCTCTACATACACAAAATCAGGACTGAGGACAATGAATGGATCATTGGAGATGAAGCAATTGGGCAGGCAGCCTGCCAGCATTTCCAAGATTTGTTCACAGATCCTGGGGGGTTTATTAGAGATGATCTTCTATCCTACATCCCGCCACAGGTTACAGAGGAAGACAATGATAATTTGAACAAAGAACCTACCATGATAGAATTAAAACATGCAATCTTCTCAATGAGTCCAACCAGTGCTGCAGGGCCGGATGGATTCAATGGGAAGTTCTTTCAATTTTGCTGGGATATCATCCAAGTCGACCTCCTAAACGTGGTGAAAGCCTTCTTTTGTGGCCAATCCATGCCCAGATATATGACTCAAGCATGTTTGGTTTTAATACCCAAAGTAGAGTTCCCTAATACTCTATCTGAGTTTAGACCAATAAGCTTGAGCAATACAACAAGATCGTATCCAAGACATGGTCTGGTGAACAATGTCAAACAATTGGTACTCTGTCGTAGTTAATGGAACCAGATATGATTTTTTCCATTCCACCAGAGGTATTAAGCAGGGTGACCCCTTGGCCCCCTCACTTTTCATTTTGGGAGCAGAACTGCTATCCCAAATGCTTAACAACCTCGCACATGATCAATTTTTTAATGGATTTTACATGGAGAGGAGAGGACCTCAAATCACACATCTGAGTTTTGCAGATGATGTGATTATCTTCACCTCTGGATGTAAAAATTCATTGCTAAAGATCATGAAAGTGCTGCAGAATTATGAATTGGCATCTGGACAACAAATTAATAAAAACAAAAGCCATTTCATGACTGCCTCCTCTGTGTTCCATTACACTAACATGAGAATTCACCGCCTGACAGGATTCACCAGAAAAGATTCACCTATTACCTATCTAGGATGCCCTCTGTACACAGGTAGGAAGAGGATTAGGCACTTCAACTGCATCACCACTAAAGTAGTAAGCAGGATTAGAGGATGGCATGGTAGGATGCTGTCCTATGGTGGTAGGCTGACTCTAATAAAACATGTTCTCCAATCCCTCCCCATACACCTGCTC
>MCJB01048688.1:0-24006 GCA_002018475.1 Nicotiana obtusifolia
TTTGAAATCCTTCCCTGCTTGTTTGTCATGGGCTAGTTCGAAAGAAACTCATAAAAATGGACTCAAAGAATAAATTGTAATGATTTTGGACAAAAAGGAATAAAGGAAAACTTTGAACACGGACGATTATGTGAGGGAAATTTAGAAAAGAAAGACTTATCTGGGAGTAGCAGCCAGCTCCAGTGATCATGACTGCATCTCGGATTGATCGGCCTAATACGTCCGACCAATCATATTCAGCTCGTGGCATAAATCCATACTTCGAAGACCAACCTTTCACTGATCCCAGTCCTTTTGTTGGTTTATCTTTCAACTCACCATTGCCTTATGGTGCCCGTGAGGATTTTCACCAATAAGACTCTCTTATTTTTGAATTTTCTCTCATCTCACCATCGCCTTATGGTGCCCGTGAGGGTTTTCACCAATAAGACTCTCTCATTTTAAATTTTCTCTCGTTTCGTGAAGGGAGTGTTGCCCCTGATGCAAATCGTATCTCTATCTTGTCTGACCCGGCAATTTCAAAGATTGATCGAAAGGTCTTTCTTTGGACTGTAATGTAGGCCTTTGGACAAGGCTAGAAATAAAAGGGTGGCATGAAAGCTCAAAATAATTCAGGATGAGATAGGGGTAACACTACAACTTTTGGAACCAGTTCTTTCAAATTCAACTTCTGCCCCAGTTTCTTTGGGGTCTGTGGGGAATTTTGATTTTTCGTTTTGATGAGACCGAACCATAAGGCTGCCTACGTATCCTCTAAAGGAATCAGGTCGAACGTAGTTCAAACTCTTTCCTTTTCTCTTTTGTTTGTTCGTTTCTTTCTTCTTAGTTTTTTCTTTTCTTTTTTTTTTTCTTTCTTTTTTTCGTTTTTCTCTTCTTTCTTTTCTTTTCCTTTTTCTTTCTCTCTTCTTCTCTCTTTTCTTTTCTCTTTTTTTTTTCTTCTTCTTCTTCTTCTTTTTCTTCTTCTTTATTTTTTCTACTGATTCCAAAAGAGGGATATGAAAGGAAATAAGTCAGGCTCAAAAGGGTTAGCAAAGGATGAAAGCGCTTGGGTAGCGGAACAGAATGCCTTCATCATTTCAACTTCGAACATGTCAAGTACAAAATGCAATTAAAGGTGAGCAAAGAAATCATACATAGTACCTCTTAACTACATCAGAATTGATAGCCATATCTACACATTTGCCTTCCACGTCTGTTAAATGCAAAGCACCATTAGGCAACACTCTCGTCACGATGAATGGTCCTTGCCAGTTTGGGGCGAACTTGCCTTTAGCTTCCGCCTGATGAGGAAGAATGCGTTTCAATACCATCTGGCCCGCTTCAAATTTCCGAGGGCGTAACTTTTTGTTGTATGCTCTGGCCATTCTTTTCTGATACAGTTGGCCATGACATACTGCAACCAGTTTTTTTTCATCAATTAGACTCAACTGTTTGAGCTGGGTTTTGACCCACTCGTTATCATCAATTTCGGCTTCTACAATGATCCGAAGAGATGGAATCTCAACTTCCACAGGTATAACTGCCTCAGTTCCATATACCAGCAGATAAGGAGTTGCACCCACTGAGGTGCGAACAGTAGTGCGATAGCCCAGTAATGCAAAAGGCAACTTTTCATGCCACTGCTGAGAACTCTGAACCATCTTATGAAGTATTTTCTTTATGTTCTTGTTAGCAGCTCGACAGCTCCATTAGCCTTGGGGCGATACGGAGTGGAATTCCGATGCATAATCTTGAACTGTTGGCATACCTCTTTCATTAAATGACTGTTGAGATTAGCAGCATTGTCTGTGATGATCACCTTGGGAATTCCGAACCGACAAATGATGTTTGAATGAACAAAGTCCACCACTGCCTTCTTGGTTGTGGACTTGAGAGTTATAGCTTCGACCCATTTGGTAAAGTAATCTATGGCCACCAGAATAAATCTATGCCCGTTTGACGCTGCCGGCTCGATTGGCCCAATAACATCCATGCCCCAAGCGACAAAAGGCCAAGGTGCAGACATTGTGTGTATCTAGATGGGGGAGAATGAATCAAATCACCATGTACCTGGCATTGATGACACTTGCGAACAAAACTGATACAATCCCGTTTCATGGTGAGCCAATAATAACCTGCTCGAAGTATCTTCTTTTCCAACACATACCCATTCATATGTGGACCGCAAGCTCCAGAATGCATTTCGGCCATGATAATTGAAGCTTCTTTAGCATCTGTGCACCTCAGTAATCCCAAATCCGGAGTCCTCTTATACAAGATTCCTCCGTTCAGGAAAAATCCACTGGCCAGATGTCAAATGGTCCTCTTTTGGTCACCTGTAGCATGTACTGGATATACCCCAACCTAACGTATTCCCTGATATCATGGAACCAAGGCTCGCCATCGATTTCCTCTTCCACCACATCATAATAGGCATGTCGATCACGAATTTGGATATGTATGGGGTCAACATAAACTTTGTCTGGATGATGTAACATTGACGCTAGGGTGTCCAAGGCATCAGCAATCTCATTATGAATCTTGGGAATATGTCTAAATTTAACTAACCTGAATCGTTGACAAAGTTCATGCAGGTACTGTCGGTAAGGTATAAGCTTCAAATCTCGAGTTTCCTATTCTCCTTGAATCTGATGGACCAAAAGATCTGAGTCTCCTAGAACAAGTATTTCCTGGATTCCCATGTCTATAGCTAACTTCAGACCCAGAGTGCATGCTGAGTACTCAGCCATGTTGTTGGTGCAATAAAATCGAAGCTGGGCTGTTACAGGGTAATGTTGCCCTGTTTCAGAGATAAGTACAACGCCTACTCCGACCCCTTTCATGTTAGCAGCTCCATCAAAGAAAAGTTTCCAACCTGGTTTTTCATCGTGAGCAACCTCGTCAACATTCATGACCTCTTCATCAGGAAAATAAGTCTTCAATGGTTCATACTCGTCATCCACCGGATTCTCGGCCAAATGATCGGCCAAGGCTTGGGATTTCATCGCGGTCCGAGTCACATAGATGATATCAAACTCTGTGAGTAAAATCTGCCACTTTGCAAGTCTTCCAGTGGGCATAGGCTTCTGAAAGATATACTTTGAGGATCCATGCGAGAAATGAGATAAGTAGTGTGGGAGGACGGATAATGCTTCAGCTTTTGCGCCACCCAAGTCAAGGCGCAACATGTCCTCTCAAGCAGTGTGTACTTAACTTCATAGGGAGTGAACTTCTTACTGAGATAATAGATTGCTTGCTCCTTCTTTCCCGTGATATCATGTTGGCCCAACACGCAACCAAAAGAATTGTCCAAGACCGTCAAATAAAGAATTAAAGGTCTTCCAGGCTCTGGTGGGACCAACTCCGATGGATTCGACAGGTACCTCTTGATCTTATCAAATGCTTCTTGACACTCGTCAGTCCATCTGACTGCGGCATTCTTCTTCAGCATCTTAAAGATGGGCTCGCAGGTTGTTGTGAGTTGAGCAATAAACCTGCTGATATAATTTAGCCTTCCAAGCAGGCTCATTAGTTCTGTTTTATTCCTTGGCGGTGGTAATTCTTGAATGGCTTTGATATTTGACGGAGCCAACTCAATACCGCACCGACTGACCACGAATCCCAGCAGTTTACCGGACGGGACACCAAATGCACATTTGCCGGATTGAGCTTGAGATTGTACCTGCGGAGCCTTTGGAAAAACTTTCTCAGATCTTTGGCATGGTCAGACTGCCCTTTTGACTTTATGATTACATCATCTACATAAACCTCAATTTCTTTATGTATCATGTCATGAAACATGATGGTCATTGCCCTCATATAAGTTGCCCTAGCATTCTTCAAACCAAATGGAATTACCCGATAACAATACGCTCCCCATGGCGTGATGAATATTGTCTTTTCTGCATCTTCCCCGTCCATCAAAATCTGATGATATCCCGCGTAATAGTCCACGAAAGATCCAATCTCGTTCTTGGCACAATTATCAATCAGAATGTGAATGTTTGGCAACGAAAAATCATCCTTTGGGCTTGCTTTGTTGAGATTACGGTAATCAACACAGACCCTGGTCTTGCCATCCTTCTTTGGCACTGGCACAACGTTGGCTAACCAAGTGGGATATCGAGTGACCCGAATGAACTTTGCAGTAAGCTGCTTTGTGATTTCTTCTTTGATCTTCATACTCATATCAGGCTTGAACTTTCGCAACTTTTGCTTGACGGGGGGACATGCTGGATCAGTTGGTAATTTATGAACTACCAGATCAGTGCTTAAACCCGGCATCTCGTCATAAGACCAAGCAAAGACATCTTTGAATTCGAATAATGTTTTGATTATTTCCCCCTTCGCTTGTGGCTCTAAATGCACACTTATCTTGGTTTCCCTAACATCATCTTGGTCCCCTAAATTGATTGCTTCAGTCTCACTCAAATTAGGTTTTGGTTTTTCCTCAAATTGTTTTAGCTCTTTGCTGATTTGTTCAAATGTCGCTTCTTCATCATATTCTATTTCATCATCATACTCTACTTCTTGGATTGTTATTTCAGAATTAGATTGGCTTTAAGACCCGGCTGAAAATTTCTCATGTATGTCATGTCACTACAACCAGCATAAAAAGAACTGTACAAAGAAAACCAAAAATAAACACTATTTAGAATAATGGAAAACGAGAAATTGCATTTCATTGAAAGTAAAAGGATAGCAAGGTCTGAGCGTCAAGATAAGCAAAACTTAAACAGAAAGATCTGAATTACAACCCTGGGACGACCTAGATAACAGAAAAGAAAATAAAGCAAACTACCAAAACTCCTTCCTGGTGGGGAGGGGAGTAACTTCCCAATTGCTAAGCTTCACGTTTGGGCCAACAAACTGCACATCTGCTTTACTAGAGCCTTCACCAACCTCTACCATATTGACCTCTTCAAAAATTCTTTGAAACCTCTCGATCATCTCTTCATCAACATCGACCACCGGTTCTGGGATTAAGGAGGTTGGGGATTTTTCGGCTCCTAGTTTGACAAAAGACTTGGAGATGTGTGGGATTGGCTTGGATAGTGACCATACCTTCTTTCTTGGATTCCTAAGCCTTTTAATGTCTTCTTCCGTGGGTGTGAATCCCAAACCAAATGTACCATAATTCCCATTGGGGCATATTTGATGCGCAATACCTTGCAGAGACGATCCCAGACCCTTGCCTGGCACAAAACCATTCTTCAACATTTCAGTTGCAACCATGACAGATGCGGAGGATAAATTGGGACCCGGAATGTATTTTCCTTCGGCGATCTTATCAACAGATACTGGTTCAAAAGTTTGAAAGACCCAGGGTCCTTTATCATCATCAGCTTCAATAAACGGAACAATCGTGTCATTACCAACTGGTAAATCTTCCTCACCATGCACAACTATCTCTTTCCTGTCCCATTCAAACTTTACCATCTGATGCAGAGAGGATGGGATTGCCTTAGCAGCATCTATCCATGGCCTTCCCAACAACAGATTGTAGGAGACAGCCACGTCTAACAATTGGAATTCCATGGTGAACTCAACTGGCCCTATTGACAATTCGAGCATTATGTCTTCGACAGAATCTTTACCTCCTCCGTCAAAGCCACACTATTCAAGCGGATCCTTTCGGTGCCAATCTTTAGATTTTGCAGGGTAGACAAAGGACAAATATTTGCACTAGAGCCGTTGTCAACCAGAACCCTCGAAACAACAGCATCTTCGCACTTCACTGTAAGATAGAGAGACCGGTTGTGTTCTGTACCTTCGATAGGAAGTTCGTCATCAGAGAAAGTGATCCTGTTTGCTTCGAAAATCTTGCTAGCTATCTTTTCCAGGTGATTCACTGTGATCTTATAAGGAACATGCGCCTCATTTAAAATCTTCATCAAGACCCTACGATGCTCATCGGAGTGTATTAGCAAGGCCAAAAGAGAAATCTGAGCCGGTGTTTTCCTCAACTGCTCTATAATGGAATAATCTTTACCCTTTCATCTTCTTCAAGAACTC
The DNA here is from genome assembly GCA_002018475.1 of Nicotiana obtusifolia. Taxonomy (NCBI): domain Eukaryota; kingdom Viridiplantae; phylum Streptophyta; class Magnoliopsida; order Solanales; family Solanaceae; genus Nicotiana; species Nicotiana obtusifolia. The sequence goes on from MCJB01048688.1 coordinate 5,995, forward strand.
CTCAGCCTCTTCTTTGGTAACCGGTTTCTTCACTGGCATTTGACTATCTTTGAACGGCTTGGCTTTCCTTAGTTCTCCCAGGGCGAAACATCTCCCAGAACGAGTCAATCCTCCAGTCTCATTTACTTCTTCCTCCACTTCCTTTCCTTTATATGTCACTATCACTTGCTTGTAATTCCATGGAACAGCCTTGGTATCAACCACCGGCAGTTGGGTTACTGGTTTTATAATGATGGGGGTAACAGGAACCCCTCTCACAACTAGGACCGGTTTACTTGGAATCCCTGGCACTACCACTTTTGAGCTTTCTGGACTTGCCTCAATATCTTTTGGCATCCCTTTCACAACCAACACTGGTGGTTTCTAATTGAGCAGGCTCGTCTTTTTGGTTGCCCTTTCAACTATCACAGGCTTCGCTTTGGTGGAATCTGGATCTTTAACCAATTGGTTTTCACTGGCCCGAATCATCATGACGGACTTATAAGACTTCTTGGGTTCCCCGTCCTTGTAAACTACTTCAATCATATGTGTCTCTTCATGGGAAGGGAGAGGATTTTGGTTAATGTTCGGAGTGTCTGGGCTTTGGACTTCAATTTGGTTTGTATCGCTGAGTTCTTGGATTGCCCGTTTCAAATGCCAACACTTTTCTATGTCGTGGTCGGGACCATCGGAACAGTAGGCACATCTTAGGGAATAATCAAAGTTCTTTGGAGAAGGGTTTGGTATTTTTGACTCAATGGGCCTCAAGACGTCCAACTGCCTTAATCTTTGGAATAGGCTAGCGTAGGATTCTCCAAGCGGGGTAAAAGTTTGTTTCCATTGTTGTCTCTCTTTCCTATAATCTGGCCTTTGTCGAAAGTGTGGACCATTAGGGTCTTGGTAAGTTTGTGGAGGTGGATAGGTATTTTGTGGAATGGGGGCATGCCATTGTGGGTAATGAGGGGATGGAGCATATGACTTGGCATGGTGGACAAAATATTGGGGTGATCTGGCTAAGTCTTGGGGGTTTTGCGGGGAAAGGTAATATTGAGGTGTATTATATGGAGCTTGGGTGTAGGTTTGAGGTCGGGGTCGGGAATGGGTGTATTGATGAGGTGAACCCCTCTGCCCCTACCATGATCCGGAGATAAACATGGAAACATCTTCCTTCTTCTTCTTGCCTAGCAAACTTCCAGTACCACTCTGGATTGCCTGGGTAGTTGCTTTTATAGCAGAATAACTCATAATCATGCTGGATTTGAGCCCTTCTTCCACCATTTCTCCCATCTTTACCACATCATTGAAAGACTTACCAATGGCTGAGATCAAGTGTCCATAGTAAGTGGGCTCCAAGGCTTGAAGGAAGTATTTAACCATCTCATCTTCTTCCATCGGGGGATTGACTCGTGCCGCTTGCTCCCTCCATCGAAACCCATATTCTCTAAAGCTTTCACTGGGCTTGTTCTCTACCTTGGTCAGAGATAAGAGGTCTGGAACAATGTCTATGTTGTACTGAAAGTGTCGGGCAAAGGCCTGAGCCATGTCGTCCCAAGTGTACCACCTGTTACTGTCCTGGCGGGTGTACCATTCTAGAGCTGCCCCACTCAGGCTTTGGCTGAAGTAGGCCACAGGTAACTCATCTTTTCCTCCGGCGCCTCTCATTTTGCTGCAATAACCCCTTAGATGGGCAACAGGATCCCCATGTCCGTCATACAAGTCAAACTTAGGCATCTTGAACCCAGCAGGCAATTGGACATCAGGAAACAGACATAAATCCTTATAGGCCACACTCACCTGGTTTCCCAGTCCTTGCGTGTTTCTCAATGAATGTTCGAGACTCTATAACTTCCTAAACATCTCCTCCTGCTCCGCATTCTTGGGTGGTTTGTCAGTTTCAACATGAGGCTCCAACTGAGGGTGTAGGGGTAAGGATCTGGGACTTTGAAAGTGGGCTCCGGGGTATGGCAGTGGGTATCTGGGCGAGAAATGCAGGCTCACTAGAGGATCGGTAGAGGGTAGCTTGCGGAGGGGGTACAAAAATAGGAATAGATGTCGGAGCAGGGTATGATGTTGTTTTGGTTGGTGGAGCATGAAAAGTTTGGGCCGAAGTGCCGGGATAATTATGGTAAGGGGTAAAGCCCGGTGCATGTTGTGGGGAAAGATCAATGACATTGGCCATCTGGGATTGAGAGAGTGCTGGAATGTGAGCAGGATTTTCTGTGTAGTTAGTGGGGAACGAGGGTGGAGGATGTCCCTTAATCCATGCTTGATACATTTCCGCCATCTGATGCTTCAACCTCTGGACCTCTTCTTGCAATTCTGATTCAGACTCAACAACCTCCCTTGGCGGGTCTACAACTCCAGTGTCTATTTCCTTGCTAGCCATGACCGTTTGACGCTTTGATCGGGTATAGTATGGATGACTTGCCAGGATGCCAACAAACTAACCACCTTCCTGAAAATAGTTAGAGAGTAACAAAGGACAACGACACAAAACCACCATGTTAGCGTTAGGGCATTTATCAGATAGTAATATCACATTACGTGCAATGCACCTAGCAACAAATAACGGTTCTAGAATGGCTGCGAGGGTCGCAAGGTCATATGGCATCATCCCAATTTACTTACTTCAATCTTGCCTTCTTTCTTTTCGACACCTTTTACCGATTTTCCTTTTTGATGCAAAATGACTTGATAGAACCCGATGTGGGCTGCTTATGTATCATGAATCCAAACAAGCAGAGTTTTTGGAAAAAATGATGGAAGCATAGATTTCGGGATTTTCATTTAAAAATTTTGACAAGAATCATGATAATGGAAGACCCGACACGCTTGACTACACTTTGACTAACTTTGACACTACCTAAGGACTCAGTACTCTGAGAAAAGACATGAAAATAAAGACAACATGAGACAAAACATTTAAATAGAATGGATCCTCAAACTTCTCCTGCATGCAACTATCCTGGTTGGGATGGTCCTGGGCTGTCCGTCGTGCTCAAACTTTGTAACATGCCCGCAGAGAAACACCGATGCTAGGAATAATGGTCCTGGCCTGTGCCCCTGCCTCCTGAAGATCAACCCTAAACAAATATTGCCCATGCTGCTCCACTTTTGCTGCCAATTTCCGCTAACTGAGACCTTATCGACTCAAACTTATCCCGGGGGTCTTGGCCCGATGCTTCCTCAAAATCATATGTCTGAATTGCCTGCCCCCTAAGTTGTGCTGGCAATGGTGTACTGACTCCTGGAGGGACGAACTGTAACCAAATCAAGTACTCCTGAGTGCACTCGTGCCTGCCGATATCTTTTACTAATGTATCTTTCTTCATCCTCTTGGCACTGTTCCAGTACTGCACGCACTTGATTTCGTCAACTACCTTTTGGCTAAAATTCACGATGTACCTTCGAAGATTCAAAATTGGAGGCTCCTCTTGTAGTCTACCCAACTGTCGCATTACCCTGATCGGCGTGTATGGCCTGACACACTTGAGTCCTATCAGCATCAGGAAGGGTTGCATGAGGCACTCTACCAAAATATCATCTAAAGGTAGCCAAAGGTAGGCCCACAGAACATTCTCGTTTGTCCTCGAACCAAGGAGCTCAATCAAAGCTGTGACACATATTGGGTATGTGAACTTAGGAGACTTCATCCTACGCTCGATGCATATCACCCGATCCCTCAAAGCACGGTCGATGGGACAAAGTAAGGAAGCTGTGTGCAAATGCTCCATCATCCACAATTGCAGCAAAAGGTTACTTCCCTCGAAATACCTGACACCTCCCCTTACTTCACTCAGGGCTCGATATAACTCTGCTAAGATCATTGGTACGATGGTAATGGTTTTGTGTTGCTTTTCATGAAATAGTGCCATTACCACTGACTGCAGACGGGTGCTAATGTGCCTCTCATCTAATGGAAAAACCAATAATCCCAACAATGCAAGGCTGAAGGCTTCGAGGCGACGTCTTTGCCACTTGGCTTTGGTCGTGCAAAACTCATCCCAAAAGATGTCAAAACTATCCGGTGGTCCAAATCTAACAAATAAATAATCCAAGGATATCCAAGACTGCTCAAGACACTTTAAATGCTTATTTATCTTTTAGGCCCAAGTCGTTGAGAAATCTTGTCCTAGAGTGGTCTCGAGGAAGTATCATGTTCTTGCCTATATAACTCAAGCGGGTGAGACCGGATACTTCAGCCAGGGTAGGAGTCATCTCACACTCCCCAAATTTGAAAGTCAAGTTCTGCGGGTTTCAGTAGGTCAGCATTGCTTCCACTAAGTCCGGGCGGGGTGTGACATCAAGGAGGGAAGTCAGGGTACCCAGTTTATGCATCAACTCATGTTGCTCTAACGATGAAAACATGTTCCACCACTTGATCAATTTCTTAGGAATGTTTACCACCATCAGCACTTTGGACCAACTCAGCGGGTCCATACCTGAATGAAGAGAACATGGTTAATGACTCGGAATGACACCATAACACTTCCTAGTGGACAAATGCAGGACACAATTTGGCTATATTTGCAAATCGGCCTAAGCAGTTGAATGAGATTATTAATGCAAACTCAACACAGTCGACCCTAAGCATGAGGATACTGCACTTGGAGCCTACACGACTCTAACATCCCTACAATCATGATCTTAACGAATTATTTTGCGGAAATGGACTGTTTTGCAAAAATGGCCGATATGGTCAAATGTGGCTAGGGATGCAAACCCGATATAGACAGACCTTAGAGCAATATGACACTGTGATTGAGCTACTTTTTGCAAAAATAACCCTATTTTGCAAGAATGGCCGATATGGCCCAAAAATAGCTAAACATGCAAGAGTTGGCTACGACCCCGAAAGCCAAAAACCTAGGCTTACTAGGACGACCGGACCCTATGTGGGCTGCTTACGTATCCCACCCGGAAGACGAGAATTAGGTTCGTGTAGTTCGGAAAGATGCAACTATATTTCGTTTCTTAAAAATGATGTAAAAACTCTTATACTCTCTTGGAAAGTGATAAAACTGTAAAAAAAAATCTTCCTTTTCGATTTTTTTTCTTTTTCTTGTTTTCGAAAAGAATATGGAGGAAAATACTGGCGGGGCCCCATTTTACTTCATTTTCACCCTTTTTTCCAAGACATCGGTCTGCCAATTGACCTTTTTACCCTTACAGATGCAACAATTAGCACATAGGATGATTAAATGTCATTTTGGGCCACGGGCCCATTTTGACAAAATTTGGTCAAGGTTCCTACCAAGGGACACGGTACCTGGGATGGAGCCCTGCTAGGTCTAAATGACATGATGCAAATAAAAGTGACTTAAGGCCGACCTAAGTTTGGGGTTCACTAACAAGGCAGTTTGGGAAAAGCGTATGGTCGATCGTGGCTGCTTGAGCTTTCCAACCACTCCATACGTCTGTCGGCTTCCCCTCCTAAATTAAGGGTGACTCAGCAAAGAGTTCGTGCGCGCGACGCATGCTCCGGGACTTGTTGCAGAAAGAATTGACCGGGCAATGCATATGATGACAGTTATGAAGCGATAAACACATAAGGCAAAAAACTATAACCACATAAACAACTAGCAAATAACAAATCATGAAATCATAGTAAACGTAGCAAAAGCATAAAAGCAACAAAACATTAAAGCAGAATAAAAGTAAGTAAAGCTAACGGAAACATAAAACTCAACCAAACATTTTAAAAGCCAACCAATCAAGTACTAGCTCGAACCCTTATGAATTTTTAGTTCCCAGCAGAGTCGCCAGAGCTGTCACTCCTCCTTTTTACGGGGCGACGGCCGAGCTTTTACTAAACCCTTTAGGTGGAGAAAAGGCTTAGTAAAACTCATAAAAGAGATTTCCAATTTGGAAAGTGACAAAGAGATGGATAAATCATGAAAGTTTAGAGTCGCCACCTGACAAGTGATTCTGGTGTGCCAGGCCACCGTTTTGGAACTTGGACTTAAAGTCAAGTTCATACCAGAGAGTTGGGTAAGGGGGTTCATTTGATTCGGGGAGAAGGTGTTAGGCATTCCCCGAATCCCGTGAAAGTCACGGTTGCATACTCGATTCAGTTGGCTTTTAATACATTTGAATTGAGATAAAAAAAACACAAGAGGCTTGGGATCATTCCCACCTAATAATGAAAGAAAAACAAATTCAAAGTACGACAAGTTTCACTTTTGATCATATACAAATACCATCGGGGCATTCCCCGGAACATCAAATACACAAGTCCTTCGGGGCATTCCCCGGTTAAACTAACTAAGGAATGACCTCTTGCCTCGAAAAGATTAACAAAGCATTCTAGTATTGCCTACCCAAGCGTGGTCGGCCTAAACATACTACTAGCGGATGATGTGATAGAGATGAGAAGATGATATCTAAAGAACAGCAGAAAATACCAGTTTAGTTCATGACCTAGCTATTTTATCGTTTGTTTTATGTATTTAACCAAACGCAGTCCCAAAAATCACAAAGAAAACAGGCAAAGGATGAGATGTCATCGCAAGTAGGGATATGCGATTGCATATCCCATATGCGAACCGCAAACTACGCATGAAGGGCCGGAGATCAGCACAAGATGTAAGGCAGTACCTAGGGTTGAAGTGCGATCGCGGATCACATATGCGAATCGCGAATTGCACGCCGAAATTGCAAACTGGAGCAGAATCCTGAGCAAAATTTTTGATGTCAAAAATGCGACACTCAGGCTAAAAATGCTAGCCGCATATCGATTATGCGCTCGCAGATTTAGCACTGAAGACAGACTGGCCCTACGCTTCTGGCAATTAGGTCCAATATGCGAAACCGCATATCAGTTATGCAGTCGCAGATTTGCCACCCAACTACGGATGATTTGATTATTTGCTTCAATTTTTGCCATTGTCGATAGATTATATCAAACATCAAACATTTTATGATACCCACTGAGATATAATTTGGACATATCAATTCATGAAAATCAACAAATTGGATACAAGCAACCACAGGTCTATCGTACTTTCATCTTATGCAACCAAAAATGAGCAAAAATTAAGAGATTGAACCTGAATGAGAACCTGCAGCGATTTTGAATGGCGATACGAGCGACAGGAACAATAATCCGCGACCGAAAATCGAATCAACAACTAGAATCAGATCCTCAGTCCCTCCTCGATCGAAATTAGTCTTTTAAAGACAGGGGAAACATGAATTCCTCTGTTTTCTGGTTCTTTCTGAAATTTTGGAGAAGACTCCAAAGTGGGTTGTTCCCCCCAACTCTCTCTGAAAACTCTCTGATTTTAATCGTTTTCCTTCTCTCTCTTGCTCTCCAAGGAATTCTCTCCTCTCTAGATGATTCCCCCAATTCTCTGAAGAAAACCCCTAGAATCTGTTAGTAATTATGCCTGAATATCAGGGAGGAGGCCGTGTGTGTATTGCGTGTGCTGAGGGAAATATTCCCCTGTCAGAATCAGTTATTCTACGTGGCAAGAATGAGAGTTGGATCATTTTTGTGGGCTGCTGAATTTGGGCTTCAATATTGTGAAATTGGGCCAAAACAAAAATCTGAAAACCAATTTTAAAGCCCAAGCATACAAGACCTTGATTGAATTAGTAATGTCATACAAGATAAAAGCTTGGTACTATTTTGATATTTTCAATTTTTTACCTAAGAATAGAATTAAACTTAATAATAAAGGGAATTCCTACAGAAATAAGCTCAAATAGTTATTTTAAAAATACTATGACTTTTTAGAGGTGATTCTGACGCGCGGGTCAAAAATTACATGTCTACATGCCTCTGTCGCCCCACCAACACTCCTTGCCAGCACCCAACGGCTTACGAGTGCCAACAGCGCCGCGCGCATAGACAATGCCGCACGCACAGACAATGTCGCGTGCACAGACTATGCCGCGCACACCCATCATGATCCAAGCGCCAGCGCGCAGCCGCAGGCAGACACAAATAGTGCCGCGCGCGCTGACAGCAACGCGCGCGCAGACCCTGATGCTCAAGACAAAGTTGCTGCCACTGGACTTGCTCCTACTTTGTAGAAGTCTAACTCCTTTTCATTGAATATAGAGTTGGTTTACTTCATTTTACATTCAGTATGCATTTATAGCTTTCATAGGTCAACTCTTGTAACTTAGGTTTATTTTTTTAAAGCATTATTAGGGGGGATCAAGCAAGCAATCATTTCTCTGTACTGGTGTCTCTCCCCCTCGACACCGCATTAGCTTTGTAATAGCTTTCATATCATCATCAATACAATCAGCATTCATCATCAATTACTGCTCTCAATTCTCTCGTTGCTTACGATATTGATTTTCCCGCACGACACTGACAATCTAGTCTAGCGTGCGGAGGGGACCTCAGTTGGCGGACGGCAATCGTACTGATATCGATTGCTTAGCCTTACGTAGCTCTTCCAAAAGAACCTCAGGAAGGCGCCGCGTAACAATATATACGGGAAAAAAATCATCATTAAAGTTTATCCAATCCGATTCTGGCCTTTACAAGAACGTGACATAGTTCATGGGCTCAAAGGTTTGACTAGCCCGTTGAGACTGTAATCACATTTTAAGGACTTGAACTAAAACCAACTCTAGGAAAAAGTGACACTGTATAGCTTTTTTTAAAATAATAGTCAAAAAAATATATATTTTTGTATATTATACATTCTATATGTTATAAATAAAAATTATATAAATTGTATAAATTTTTTCAACTACTAAATATAAATAATTTCTTACGGGGGTTAAAAGTGAAAAAATCCCCTAAAAGCTAGGTCCTACGGATTGCGCGGTTTGATCAAAACTTGAGCCCATAACAAATACTTATCTGTCGATCTCATTTTTCTAAGTATTTATCTTACTTTTCTTTTTGTTGCAAATCCTGTAACTTTTATAGCTATCTAAAAGTGATAATGTTCGCATCAACTCAAAAGAAAGATCTTCATATTCAGAAAATCAAATAACATAGAAATACTTCGAGATTTCTATTTGTTGTTGTGACATACACATTGTTATTTTTGTTGAGTGTCACACAATAACTTATAACGTAAGGTTAAGGAATACTAACATGGAGTCAGCATAAAGTGGACTACGAACAGACTTTAGAAGCGCAACGCAGAGAGTTAGAGGATTAATTTACATGCAAGAAGCAGAGAAACAATCATAACACGTAGAGTAGGCGGTCAAAAGTTCGAATTAAAAAACAACAAACTATAGGTCACATAGACGCAACATGAAAAATGACAATTAAATCACATATTTGAATTTGGATGAAACTTCATATCCGTTCCAAACGTCCTATGTATCTCTATTGAGGACTAGAATCATTTTAGATACGAAAAACGCAAGTTATTGTATTCAAAATTCAAATTAAGGACTTAGATACTACATATTCTCCGTTATTTTTTACTTGATCAACTTCTATTCCACAGCCCCTTCAAAAATTATGTATCTTAATTATTCATACGTCATCGAAATTAACAGAAAATATCATAATAGTAATTGGAAAAGGCCAAGGGATACTCAAATTATATAAGAGTACTTTTTATTACAGAAACAGTGACTTTTAAGATTAATGTATGGCAATTGACAGGTCCAGGCCTTAGAGAATGTCAAAATGCTATCATTCATTATCGTGAGAGTTGTATATGAATATTGTGGCTGCTCTATTATTTTATGTCAAACCTGATGGCACTAGTTTTTAACTGGATCGGAAAATCATTTAGAATTCCATTAATCGTATTCATTAAATATAGGACTTCAATTTAATTTTCATACCTCCTCAAAGTTAACAGAAAATCTTATTGTACGTCATTATAAAAAATCAATATAAGTAGTTTTGATTGTAGAGACAATGACTTTTAAGATTAGTAACATATATAGGGCTGGTCCATGCTTAAGTGAATGCTCTCATCCATTACGTGAGAGCCCTATATGATTATTGTAGATGCTTTATTATTTTATTCTTGGTTGAGATTAATTATTGGACATATATATATTATTTATTTGTGGAAAAGATGGAGTGAAACAAAAAGTTGAAACGTGGTGATCCTAAAAGACCAATACTATTATGCGAACGAGAATCAATCTGCCGTTCCCCAAGATTCTGCTTTTCTTTTGAATAGTATATATATTATAATTAGCTGACATTGACCAAATCTCATCATACAATATTTCTTATATCAGTTGGGCCACAAAGTTGATTAGAAGAATATAGCTGTTAGGGTATATGAATTTCTTAAATTCTATTTGCAAGTATATATGAGGAAATTTATATTTAACATTTAAAACACGCAATAAAACGTGATATTGCAAATGGAATACTGAATGTGATAATTTAATGGATTTTAATCGTTAAACCACCAAGGCGATGTCGCACAAAGATCCAAGGAGCACGCTATTAAGTTCTTCTCCTTCTTTTCTTTCCCCGTTTGTTAATTAAAATTAACTTTTATATATATATATATATTCGTCGATTATATACAAAATTACACCCCAGGCCTCAACTCTTCAATTTCCTGTTATACATTTGTTTTTTTTCTAACAAATAATCTCCTCTTAAATCATTCCTCTTTCTGATGTCCACTTCATCTTCTTTTTCTAAAGTCATTTTCGTGTTCCCTTAGCTTCCTTGACTTTGTTCTGTCGAGCCTCTCATGGTAGGGAATGACTCCACGGTAGGATTCTTCATTCCTAATCCAATGGAAAGTTTGGAAAAGCATTAATTTTAATCAACAACGACCCCGAACTTTCCTTATTCATTGACTCATTATAACAATATTTGTGATTCATGTACGATTTTAGACTGTAATCTTTATAAAATACCTCATATTTATCACATATGATTACATTGTTGACTAGTGAAACAAATAATGTAAATCCTGCAATAAATTGGTGTACACTTGATATTTTCTTTCTTCACCTTATAATCATGTGGCTTCGCCACGGCACATTAGTAACCATTGATTGTACCAACGAGGGTTGTGATGGAGTGATAAGATCTCAGGTTCAAGCCCTGAGTATGGAGTCACCATTGTTAAGGACCGATTTATCTCTCGATGTGGGACTTTCCAGTATGAATCTGAATTTAGTCGGGCTCAATGTGGATACCGAATACCGAATATCGAAAGAGAAACCACAAAAAAGAGTAACCATTGATTGTATCAAACATGATGGCGAAGGTGTGAAATCATAATTTGTCCTAAATATAAACTTAGTTCAATGATTAAAAAGTAACAATTGAAATCACAACATATGTGTTCAAACTTCAAAGACCTCGTGGCCACATTTCTGCTCTTTTATATTAACGGTAACTTATGGGAGATAGTAAGTATTTAATGAATATATCAATCGAAGAGCACATGAACTGGTCTGGGTAAAAAATGATTTGAATGTTGAAGATCAAATTGAATCTCTAGATTCATTGATTCATATCAAGGACAAAAACTATATAGCAAGTTCACATGTGCCTTTTGAGCTAAGTCTATTTCATGAGCTTTATTTATATGTTCACATGGAAGTGGACCTTTTGTTGAATAGGTTTGCTTAACATATAATTCCTCTTTTCGTTGAGAAATTTCCTATGGACAGGAAAGATTTCATAGCCTAAGCCCCTAAGATATTTCCGTCGTTTACTGGTTTGAGAAATTTCCCAAGAATTGGATAGAATTTCTCTTTTACTATTAATCCTGCCAAATCCAAGAAATTTCACATTGTGGTACAACTTTATTACCAATTTCTTTCAGTAGATTCCCAAGGATATAAATGAGATTCCCTCATGATACAGACAGTCTAATTTTCTATTATATACTTAGCTCCCGTTTGGTCATAAATTTTGGCTTCATTTTTTCAAAAAAAAATTAAAAACATTGTCTGTTTATACAATATGATCATATTTTGGCAAAAAAAAAAAAAAAATTCAAAGATTTCCAAAAACTGATTTATGATAGTTTTTGGGTGAAAATTTATCTTCCACTCACAAAACTTTAACTTTTTATCAAATAAAATGCATGGCCAAATTAAACACAACTTCAACTTTCAAAAATTATTTTTCAACACAACTTCAAAAACTCTTTTTTCAAGTTCCAATCAAATCTATGTCCAAATACTGGCTTAATTTAATGCAAGTGGTCGATCATGCCATACACAAAAAAAAAATTGAAAAATATAAGCATACATAAATTTAACCTTGGCATACTTGCATATTTTAATTTTTTAAAATTATAATTTCTGATCCATTGATCAATATGGTGACACTTCGTCATTTTTCACAAAATAGCAAATTACTGCGTACAACTAATATAAATTCGCATCGAAAAGTTTTATTTTTAGGGTAAAATTTATTCCGGCGATTATTTTTATTGAAAATGAATGAGTATACTACCCGTCTATCACAATTCTTAGTGGGAGTGCCCCACATAATAATAATCATGTTCAATAATTCTAGATTTTGTGAACGATTTAAAATAATTGTATAAGCAACGCAGTAAATTAATGAATTATTAAAGCGATAAAATCTTCCCCTATGTACATGAAATTACTTGTTATATCATACAAGAACCAATTTAAAGCAAGTTGGTTGTATTAATTCCATTTTTTGTTTAGTGACTACAAATATTGTATTTTTAGTACGAGGTTTTAAGTTTCTTGGTTTAATAATAAAACGAGCACCCAAGTCATCCTAATTGAATTCTTTACTAATCTCATAAAGGACTACTTTTTTCAAAATGGGCTAAATTGCATTTTGTACTTAAATAAATCATGGGCGTCTTATGTTTTTTCCTATCTTTCTTAAAAACAAGATTAGCACCTCAGGACAAAAAATTATTTTTAAAAGTTAAAAGACAAACGTTTTTATAGAGGTTTTGCTCTTTATGTACACAGTATCTTAACTTTCTAAACAGCGCGTTGAATAGAGAACCTTCTCTTTAAAATGTTAACTAGGGAATTCATATTTTAGTCATTCAAATATCAATAAATTTTGGTTTTGGTTCTTATGATATCTGACTAAGCATGTTTGATCTGGAATTTAGTTGAAATATGTACTTTTAATCTATTCCCTTGTAAATATTTACAAATTTACTGAACTATTGACCGTTACACCATTTACTTCAATTGTTACATTAATTAAGTTTGTATTATTACTCCATATTTGAGAGTAATATATATTTTTATTTTACAAAGTCGGGGGCGGATGTAGTCTTTCGGCTACGGGTTCAATTGAATCTATAATTTTCCACACCTAGTATGAATTTATATATAAAAATCTACTAAAATCTCAACAAGTATTAGATTTGAACCCATTATTTTAACAGTACAATGAGTTCAACACAAAAAATTTTAAAAATTAAATCTATTAAATTTAAATCCTAAATCCGCTTTTGCACAAAGTCCGTGTGTTTTGGCACATGACATCAAAAAGTAGTTTAGAAAGCAATCTTTTATTATTATTTTTTATGGTAGGGATGTTTTTGATAAATTCCTCCATTATGTTTTCTTCCAAGAATGTGGGTTTACATTTTTATCATGAATTAGTTTCTAATTATTGATTTGTAATTATTCGTGACAATGAGTTGTAATCTTATCACTCTCATCATTACGCTAAAAAATTTGAATAAGTCACATATTAAGCAGTTGTTAGAGTTTGATATGTTTTAGTATAACGTATTATTTAATATTTTTGGTCTTAATTGAAATTTTACGGAGTAGGTAGAGGGCACGATCAATAGAAAAAGATTTGATTCCCTGCACATATAAAATAATTATTAGAAAATTATATTAATTTGGAGTTAGCCCATCGATGGACATTAAGATCCAGCACGTGTTCGTGCGAAAACCTTATCTTCAATGTCGGATGAATTTTTTATTCATTGTTGAAAATCAAAAGAATCTTTTATTTTATTTGAAAATTGTCACTTTACTGCAATAATCATTTTGAAAATGTTACTGGAATATGTTCCATTCAAACAATAATCTGTGTGAATTAGGTTAGCTTCGGTAATGATTTATGACCAAACCAATTTAAAAGGTTTATAGAATATATTTAAAAAAGTATTTTAAAAGAAGACACCACCATTATGCTTTCAAAATTTTGAGACCAGCTAGTACATGAAAAATTATTATTAAATTACATGAAGCCGAATGAAGTAGGGGATTGAGGAATAAATTAAGAAAAAAGATTCCACGCCTTTCTTTAACACCTACCAAAATATTTGTAGAACAGAATTACCTTTTACTTAAAGAATACAAAAGAGGGTAGATCATCTAATCTCAAATTCTGATTAATTAAAATCTAATAAACAAAATCTATAAGTTAAAACTATATAGATACTCAATAAATCTTCTTCTCGAACATTATTTTCAAAGATATTTTGTCCGTCATTTACAAACATATATATAAGTCAAGTTTTTAGGGCCAGATATATTAATATTTTGCATAATAAATATAGAAAAATTAACTTAAATAGCTGTCTACATAATTACTTAAACTTAAAATAGCTTGCAGATATATAATATAAATATAATTTATATATAATATATGAAAATCATATATAATTATATATACTAACTAGAAGAATTAAACACTGAATTCAACCGTTCATTTGTATAAAAGTGTCACAAATATATGAGGAAAGAAAATTATGCATGGTCCTAAACATGACAACTGACCAAATGGACGTATGTCACGTATCGTACGGACATAAGGCAATTGTGGGACTCAAAAGTTAAATTTGGTGTATCTAATATTTAAGTTTGTATTATTGAGCTCATTGTACTTTTACGTTACTTAGAGATGTTATATTTCGTCTTCCAATTATCTAGGAAAAAATAAGCTTATTAAATATGTTGCAAGACTCTCACATCTTAGATGGTAACTATTAAGTTAAATGGTTTTGGAGAAAGTAGTCATATTTTCTCCGAACCAAAATTATTTATTTTGCTTATTTTACAGGGAAAAAAGAAGAGCAACAATAAAGTTGTATCTATGTGATCTATAGGTACTGATTCGAGCCATAAATGCAGTCATTAATGCTTACATTGTCATAGACGGTCTACATCACACCCCTTGAGGTGACTCTAAATCCTGTGTGAACGCGAGATGCCTTGTGCACCGGACTAATTTTTTTTTTTTTTTTTTTTTTTTTTTTTTTTTGCAGAAAAAAATATTATTGCTCGTTGAAGCTATCAATTATGTGCAATTTATAACTAATTTACAGCAAAGTATTCAAAGAAAACAGGGTCCGCATAATATAATGTGACAATATTGCTCTTTGCATCTCTCCATACTTGAGTCCAAATACAGAGGACCACTAGTCCTCCAACTCTACCCATCAACAAACCACAACCACAATTGCCTGATGCTCCTTCCCCACTTGGAATTTGCGAAAATCGAAATTCGCCACAACACATTACAAATTTTTTTCATCAACAAATACATAATGACATATAAATTAACGAGGATTAGATGACCTGGCTGGCACAACCGATAAATAACTTCGTAACAGTTTTCAAAAAATTGTATTTATTGGCAAACTTGCATCCAAAAAATCATTTAAATATCACATAAAAAACTGTAAAAGTCAAGTTCATGAAAATTGTGAAAATTAGCTTTCGAAGATGAAACACGACTATGGGAATTCCAAGTACGTACTTATGAAAGAACCTGAAGATCTTAAATACATGTGCCATAATACGTTGTTTTTAAAATCCCACAATAGCAGTATTAGAAAGATAATTTTTATCAACATTGTATTTCGATCTTCATACTCTTACAAAATATATATATATATATATATATATATATATATATATATATATATATATACGCGGGTGCGAATAATTTTTTAATCATATTCACAACAACCTCCAATAGACCATCAATATAGTAAATAATCAACTGCATTATATATCAAATCATATTAACTTATTGTAATTAAGTAATTAAAAAAAATAAAATTATTACGGATTCATGTCGGGATGTTTGACTACGGAAGCTATTTATCTGGTGAGGATACTAGTGAGCAGTACAGAGACAGGAAGAAAGACTTGCATATGGTGTTCATTGACCATAAAAAAGCCTACGACAAAGTTTTGAGGGAGGTTCTGTGGAGGTGTCTCGAGGTTAGCGATGTTCAGATAGCACACACTAGGGTGATTAAGGATATGTATGATGATGCTAAAATTCCAACGAGGAATGTGGGAGGTGACTCTGAACACTTTCCAGTTGTGATGGGGTTGCACCAGGGATCGGCCCTTAGCCCGTTTTTATTTGCCTTGAGGGTGGACCTGCTAACACGGCACATCCAGGGAGAGGTGCCATGGTGCATTTTATTATATAGTGTTAATCGACGCAAGACGAGGCGGGGAAAGCACGGTTGGAGGTTTAGAGACAGACCTTGAGTCTAAAGGATTCAAGTTGAGCAGGACCAACATAGAATACTTAGAGTGCAAACTCAATGACGGGATTCATGAAGTAGGTGTGGATGTGAAACTTGATACTCAAGTTATCCCCAAGAGAGGTAGTTTTAGTTTCAAGTACCTCGGGTCTATTATCCTAGGTAAAAAGGAGATCAATGAGGATGTCACACATCGTATTGGAGGAGAATGGATAAGATGGAGGCTCGCATCCGGTGTTCTATGTGATAAGAATGTGTCGCCAAGACTTAAGGATAAATTTTAAAGAGAGGTGGTTCGGCCAACTATGCTGTATGGGCCTGAGTGTTGGCCAGTCAAGAGCTCCCAAGTGCAAAAGATGAAAGTAACAGAGATGAGGATGTTGAGATGGATGATTGGGTTTACCAGCAGAGATAAGATTGGGAATGGAGTTATTCAGGACAAAGTGGGAGTAGTCTCCATAGAGGACAAGATGCGGGAGTCAAGGCTGAGATGGTTCGGGTATTTTAAAAGGAGAAGCATTGATGTTCCTGTTAGGAGGTGTGAGAGGCTGGCCATGGCGGGTTTGAGAAGAGGTCGAGATAGGCCAAAGAAGTACTGGAGAGGTGATTAGGTAGGATATGACATTGCTTCACATTACTAAAGACATGACTCTTGATGGAAGGATTTGAATGTCGAGGATTAGGGTAAAATGTTAGTAGGAAGTTGAAAGTTTTTCTTATTAGTAGTACTAGTAGCATTAATGTCCCTTCATATTCTTAGATCTTAACGTCATGTTGTTTAGTTCGCTTCGGTTATCGTATTTCCCTATTGTTACTATTTGGTACTACTTATTGATTTCCCCTACTTTTTCTTCTCCCTTCCTTTTCCTTCTTTTTCTTCTCCTTCTCCTTCTTCCTCTTCCTCTTCCTCCTCCTCCTCTTCCTCTTCTTCTTCTTCTCATCTTTTCTAAGCCGAGGGTTTATTAGAAACAACCTCTCTACCTTCACTCAGGGGCGTATCTAGAGTATAGTGTATGGGTTTCCAGGAACCCAGTAACTTTTGCGTAGACCCTATATTTTTATTAAAAAATTTACTAAATATCTATAAATATCTAACTGTGAACCCATATATTATGGTATATTAATTGAGATTTCGGCAGGAACCCATAAACTTCAAATCCTGTATCCGCCTCTACTTTCACTAAGTAAAGGTAAGATATGTGTACACACTATCCTCTTCAGACCCCCACCTGTGGATATACTGGATTTATTATTGTTGTTATACTATAATTAAGTGACAAACATTTTATATTCCATACTTAATTGATAGATCTTACTAACATAATAGAAGACGGTAATATGTCGACGCCTACTTTCTAAACCTCCATTGAACCTCCATAACTAAAGTGTAGTTTTTTTGGACTCAAGCGACCATAATAGGTGAAAAAAAGACTGGCACCATAATATGTATAGCGCAGTTATTAACAGCGCGGTGAATAACCGGGCTTTATTCGTGCTTAAATGCGAGGGAAGGCATAGCGCTCATATCTACCGCGCTATAGGAGAGCTATGCCTAGATAAAAAGGCGTGCCCTTCTCCTTCCCCACAGACGCGAACCAGAATCCCCCCTCTATTTTATTCCCCCAGCACAACGGTCCCCTGC
>MCJB01048688.1:24088-52346 GCA_002018475.1 Nicotiana obtusifolia
CCCCCCCCCCCCAATTTTTAAAGAAAAAAAGCTCGGTTGGAGCCCATTGGTCCCACAAAAAGTGTAAATTCTCGGTCCCACATCGTATTTAAGGCGTTATCGCGTAGTGGGTTGCTCGTTTCGGCTCCAAAGCACCAAATCTTCAACTTTCCAAAAAATTAAAATCGAGGTATTCCGACCTATTTTTTGTTAAAACTCATCTATAAAAAAATATCTATTAGTTGTTTTTTACAGTGTTCTATGTCATTTCGTGATTGTTTTGCGATTTAATTAATTTATTATTTTTTATCTGGATTATATTATTAGTGTGCTAAAAAAATTAGTTAAATAGAGAAATTGCTATTAGTTGTTATAAAAAAATATTAATTAGTTATATTTTACTGTGGTATATGTATTTTCGTGATTATTTTATGATTAAATAAATTTATTATTTTTTATCCGGATTAAATTATTTATGTGCTAAAAATTAGTAAAATAGATAAATTATTATTTTAGGAATAATTAATCTTATTTAGATGTTATTGTTGTACATATATTAATATGTGACATTAATGTTGTTTAGTTCCCTATGTTGTGCCCATAATTTTAATCTATTGCCCTTATTTGTAATATAGTGCCCTTTTAGTGTAGTAAAATGTAGTGCCCTTTAAAGCAATATCTTTGTAGTTATTGAAATTAATCATTTAATAATTTTTGTTAAACCCAAAAATATCTAAAAAAATATGATAGTTCAAACACAAACCCTCTCGAATTCTAGTCAATAACCATAAGAAAATAACTTTAGAAAACAACAGTATTTGTCAAACTAAGTATTGTTATATGAATATTTAATAATTAAATCATGTATAATTATTAAAATTAATTATTTAATTTTATTATAGTCAATTAATTATTAAATACATTGCAATATATCTAAAGATGTTAAGCAATTAAAAAGAAAAATACTTTAATTAATATTGTTCAATTTACAGTCATCGATATGGAGGTTCCGCCCATGCATCCCAGACCTGCATCGCTAGAGCTACTGTTGCTACAAGTTGAGCATAGGTCTTCATATGTATGGGATGGGTAGTGTTTGTCCCAGACATTCTGCGCCAGACGTATAAACGATATGTGAGACTTCATTAAGGCCCACCCACTTGATTCTCGTATAGTTAGACGCCTTAGGATACGGATTTCTACAGGATCATAGAGATCAGCCGGTTGCAGTTCGACTGGGCGTTGATCACGGCTATGATAGAGCAGTAGCGACCGGAGACACACATATTTTATCTACCCATCGACGAGGATACCATCATGCTTGAGGTCGTGGAGGTTCTTTTTGGTCTGCTGGTTGGTGGACTACCTGTAACTTACCCGCATGCTCTTAGAGAATATACGGGATTGCATTACCTGCAGATATTACAGCGGCTCACTGGTTTTCAGCCAGCGGAGGAGACTGCATTGAGTGGGGCCATTCATTTGCAGTTGACGCCCGTCCGGCAGCATCTGGAGGCGATGGGTGCGGACATTGCGGATGATTCACCGGCGGAGGTTATCGACCGGTACACGAGATTGTTGATGATGCTTATATTTGGTGGTGTATTTTTCCGGAACACTTCGGGAAACCTAGTCAGCTTGAGATTTCTTCATCATCTTGAGCGGCTAGATGATTTACCTAGTTACAACTGCGGTGCAGCTATTTTAGGTTACCTGTATAGGCAGATGTGTCGGGCGAGCATGGGCACCCAGAGAGACGTTGCCGGATTTTTGCCGCTGCTGCAGGTGAAAACATAGTCAATTCTTTTCATGATTATAACATACATAGTAAAATTATAACTTAAATTTTACATCCATAATGTATATTAGGTTTGGGTCTGTGAGCGATTCCTGCAGTTCCAGCCACCTCTACCACCCATCGCTCAGGAAGCACCACCTCCACCGTTTCTCCCTTTAGCTAGGAGGTGGGTTGATAGGCGAGGCTGCGGACGAGAGATCGAGGCTCGACATTATCTCCCTTATTACATGGGTTTGTTGGATTTGCTTGAAGGCGCTCAGGTACATGTATTCTTAAGTTTACTTGGCCTGGCTTTATATGTGTTTCTTTTACTCACGATTCCTCTGTTTAATTAATAGTTCATATGGAGGCCATACAGCGACGCGCTCTTAGCTAGTTTGCTTGATTATTGCTCCCGCTGTCGATCTATGTGAAGCTCTTCTGTCCCACTGATATGTCTCGATATTGTCGAGCACCATGCCACCGAGCAAGTCCTTCGCCAGTTTGGTCGACCGCAACTTGTACCTATCCCACCCGCTTGGCTTAGGACACATTACCAGCGGGATGATCGTTCCAGGGTCGACCAGACATACGTGGACTGGTTAGAGGCTTGAGGTTTGGGACCAGAGGTATGACCTGATTCCTCCACCCCCTGCACCTGAGCATACGGATGGCGAGCATGAGTATATGAGCTGGTATCGCATCTTTACCCGACTTCATATCGGGAATCCCGTTCATCGCACTGGTGGTCGGTACATTCCATATGCTGGAAGGCATGAGGCACCGATATGTTATTTGTTATACTTAGTTAAAATATTAAATTATCATTCTGTAATTAATATTTGACATGTTATGCAGGCTATTGGATTACATAGGTTCTACCAGCTGGGACTGCAGATGTTGCAGCATACCGGCAAGGAGCGACAACTTTGCACGAGTATGGTCGTCAATTTACAGATCTGGCTACCCGGACATTGAGGCGTGCCCGAGATGATGAGCGATTAGGATACGGGGTTGCTTATGTGCCGCCAGAGGACTTCCATCGCGGGCCACCAGTGGATCCTAAACGTGGTAGACGTGGCCAGAGAGGAAGGGATGTCCCACGAGGTCGTGGTGGTCGGCGAGGACGGGTTCCCCCACAAGGGGGCGTTGAGGCACCCGTGGAGGATATTAGAGATGATCAGCCGGGTGACCACCCTGAGCCACAAGATGCTCCTTATGATATGCCGTCATTCAGCCTGCAGCTATCGCCAGGGACTTCGCAGTTGATCCCGTCAGCTCCATTGTTGATCGCGGGCACGACCATTACGCAGCAGGAGTGGGATCAGTATTTTCCTGATCGACTAGGGCCATCGACAGTCATTGAGGATCGTCCGATACGAGAGGTGCATAGTGGGCGACGACTGAGTTATGGCTCGTCATCGAGGGCTATTGAGGAGTGTGTCGCTGCTCAGGCACTGGTTTGTTTGTAATACTATTATTTCTATTTGTTTTTATCTCATTAATTACTCATCAGTATTCTAATGTTTTTTTTATGACATCATCATCGCTCTTCACGGAGGCCACTTTGTGTGATATTGACATGCCGGACACGCCTGATTTTATTCAGGAGTCCGCCGAGACCATGGTATGACCATTAAAATATTTTTAGCTAACACGTAAATTAGTAATTTATATTTCATATACTAATATATCTTATTATGCTGTAGGTTACTGCTGGACCGATGGCCGCTTCTACCGAGTCTGCCAACATTACCGACAATCATGCTGCAGCGCATCCTCTGATAAAGAGGCTACGTGATGAGGATATTCCTGATAGCGTAGCCGGGTGGGATGGAATGCGCCTCAGGCCAGCCAATGCTTTAAAGCATACAGGCTGTGGGACACATTGACATTTATTATTATTTATATGTATGACATTAAATATATAGTAGCAACATTATTTATGTATTATTTAATTTGCGCAAGTGTTTTGATAATTGGGCACACTGGATGAACTTCCACCGGGAGCTGAATTACCACCGCCACCCAAACCAGCTGGGAACATATGCCACATTTACGTGCATAAATGGTATCACCAATAGGCATTTGGTTCCGTATACGCGTTCTTTTTTGCACTTATCGTTGACGCACATAATCCTTGTTATACACTCTTTTAAATGGTTCTGGCGGCCAATAATGCTCAACGCCCACTTGCTGTAACTGTCCGCTATAGGTGTTTAAGTACGCAGCAACACTATATTCTTTATCAACGTATCTCGTTGTCGCGAAACCTGTATGTTGAAAGCACACCATGGCATGTGAGCAGGGCATGTGATAGATAAACCATTTTCGATAGGAGCATAACCTTCTGGATTCATTGATGGAGTGTGTATATTCCCTGGTTGTGATGAATAGCAGTGCGAACTTCAAAATATTTCGCTTGTTGCAATACTGCAAAAATGAATGCTACTGTGTTCGCTTCCTGTATTTCTCAAATCTTTTCATTGGTATTGGCATAAATTCAACACCTCTTTCCATCAATGACGATGCATAGATCTTTCAACAAACCTCTCCTCCATCTGCTTGAATGACATCCACATCATGGCAGTGACAGGCAATCCACGTGCAGACTTCAACAACCCGGTGAAAGACTCTGACACATTTGTAGTGAGAATTCCCCATCTTCTGCTTCCATCCGCATGCAAAGTCCACTTGTCAAGCTCATGTCGCATCAACCAACTATAGGCTCCTTGGTCTTCCTGCCTGATCAATTCAATTCGCTTCCAGGATTTACACTTCGATGATCTATTACAGCCATCCACATTAAATCATGCAAATCCTTGTTCGGATAAGCTCTCTGGAAGTTGGTCTTCAGGTGCCTCACACAGTAAAGGTGGTAGGCATACGGTTCCTTCCATGCACGCAAATTATGTACAGAATTTAAAATACCGTCATGCCGATCAGATATAACAAATACCTGAACGCTGTCTGACAACATGCTCCTTCAAGTGGTTCAAAAAAATATCCACGCCTCTTGGCTTTCATTAGCATAAATAGCAAAATCTAGGGGAAATATACTTCCATTAGCATCTACTGCAACGGCGATCAGGAACTTAATATCATATTTTCGATAGACATGAATGTCATCTATGGATATTACCGGCCGACAATGCACAAAACAATCAATGGCTGGTTTAAATGACCAGAACACATATATGTTCTGGTATTCCCGGACTCTGCTCAAGCTTCCATTAAACAATATCCTGGGGTTATAGTGTTGCAATGCGGCCATGTACCTGGGTAGAGAGGCAAATGACTTATCCCAATTACCATTAACAATTTCAAACGCACGTTTGCGCCGAGAAATACCTTTCTTTTGGTAATGGTACATCCGTATACCTGGTGGACAGATGTTATACACTCTTTGATCTTGTACCTTATGGACGCTTCAATGTGTGAAATCAAGACAAGAGAAATTAAGTCAACATTCAAGTTAAAATAGTTCCCACTGAATGTGTCCATTTTACAATTGTGGGTGCCAATGTATTTACCCACAACCCACATATTTGTTTTTAGCTTCCTCGCACGCAACATCCAATTACAACCTTGAAACCATCTACGACAAATAACCTTGTATACTTCTGGACATGACTCATGAACCACGATCTTACGACACTCTTTTATGTTGTACATTCACACTGCCCTGCTTAGGCGCTCTTAATCAGCAAAAAGCATGCCCTTTGACAGCACTATTGGTCTAGATTCATCCCACATTGCTGTCCGAATTTCATCAAGATCCCTTGTGAAGGCATCCACTTCCAGCATACTTGGTATATGATCAAGATAGGGAATCTCCCTTGAATGAAACGACACATGGGACTCGTATACTCTTGGTCTAACGGGAGGTGGAGCATGCTCCCTCGTCAAATCATGTTCAGCATTTTCATCCTCATCATCATCACCCTCATCAGGGAAGGGTATGTCATCTCCAGACTCATCAGCATTGTTGTCATAATCACTATTCTCTTCCTGACTCTGCGCATCTGCCAGATCCCGATTAAATATGTCATCTTCGGGCAATTGAGTAAGGACATGACCTTTATGTTGCTTGTTTTCACTGCACAACTAATAAAATAATGAGTCTCAAATTCATACAAACTTTATATATACACTTTATCACTTTACTTACAAATCATAATGTGTTGATATCCCATGATGCACATTATCCTGTTGGTGATGACTCCCGGATGGACCACCATGACCCAACACACCAAAACTAGGCATATTCCAACTGTCCGTTGGTTTATAACTTGTAAAATTCATATATGGCCGGTACCCCTTGTGGAATATTTGAGTGTTAATAAATATCATAACACAAGGAAAAATTAAAGTTTACCACTCGGCTTGTGAATTATGAAAACTTGGGGAGAAATTATGTCCTCGGTCCTCATTCGCCTGTGGAGATAAGTTTAGATCAGGCCAAACTCTTTCACCCGGAACCTGTTCGGCTAAAACTGCTCCAAAACAACCACCCGATGATTGAGGGATATCCCTACTTTGCGGAACCTCATTATTGCGAACGTCTTCAGCCTTGATGTACATTTCTAACATTTTTATCACAAGAAGTTCCTGGTGTTCATCCGGAGTCCTCAAAACATCTGTCAAAGTCTTATTGTCTTCGATGTTAAACTCAGCATAACAAGAAACCCCTTGTGGAGTAACAGAATACGGATATCTTCCAGTTACTTTAATATTCACCGAACGTTTGCTCACACTCATTTTCTTTACATAACAACCATATCAATCTATCGTACTCCATTGTAAGTAGTAACTTAACATGACATTGTGGAGAACAACTATAGTGTACTGAGTTATTCTCCACCACAACCTCACCCCCCAATATAGTGAAACCCTAATTTTTAGCTCTTCGGACATTATGACAAAATGTAAAATAACTTAACAAATAAATATTTCGGAAGAATTGAAGGATCCTGAATGGATTTTTACAAAATCCTGAAACTCCTTAAATAAGAAAAAAATCAGCCAGGGGTACAATTATTTGATGTATCCCGCCTTAAATATACGCACTATACCCCTATGAATTATTAGTGTGTTAGTTAAGTGCAGAAGAATTATTAGTGGGCCCAATATTTATGTATAGCGCGGTATATATGTGCTATATATATAGAGAGCGATATATATGCGCTATACCTTAACAGACAAACGTGCTGTTAAACAACACTATATATATTATGGTGCCCAATATTTTTTTACTTATTTTGATCGCTTGAGTCCAAAAATACTACACTTTGTTCCGGACGCTTATATTTTGGTCCACACAGTACCACTTGGACCCTTTTCTCCGTACCCCATTGGCAAACCCACAACCACAATTACCTAATCCTTATTTTTGTATAAATACACATATCTCCCTTCCCCTTTTTCCTTATCATCATCACACAGCAATTACCAATTTCATTCCTCACAGCTTCTTCTTTTCCTTAGCAACCCACCACTAATCTCTCTGAAATCAAGTCAGAAATCTTTTGTTCGAGTAGGAAATTCGAGAAATCTTAGGAAAAAAAATTATTGTTGTTTAGAGAGGGTAAATCCCAGGTAAACAAGTTGTAGACATCACGGCTATACACAAAGCAAACCGCCGACCATTCTTACATGTTCGTTCAGTACGACGTAAGGGTTGTGTAACTGCCACCAATCCTGCGCCGCACGGCGGACGTGGCGCTTTGCCCTCTGAAGGCGGTAGTCCTTCCGACCTCCTCTTCCTTGCCGGCGGTGGTTCTCTCCTTTCTTCGACCTGCTAGATTTAGTTACTTATATACATTACATAGTTCATTCCCTCCAGTAAATTACTAATTGTTTTGCACATTAGCAATTATTAAGGTTGTTTGTGTACCTAGTATTTTTACCTTGAAAAATCAAAGCAAAAAAACCAAACATGATGCTCAAGATTAAGAGGGTTCCTACACTTGTTTCCAACTTCCAAAAAGAAGAGGCTGAAGAAACTCTTGCTCGCGGTGCTGGCTGTGGCCGCAATTGCCTCCGAAACTGCTGCCTTCCAGGTAATTTTTTTGACTGTCTTTGTCTTAATTTGCTCTTTTCCGTTCTTTTTTTTTAATAAATTTTATTTTGCATAATATTAGCCTGAGTTTAAATGGAGTAAGATAGTCAAATTGACTAGCTTTTCAGTTAAATCAGAGTAATTTACTGTAAAGTTGCAATTTTTAACCACTCAAATGGTGAAAAATTTACTGTTTAAGTGTTGGTTAAAGTTTTACTTAGTGTGAATCTAAGGAAGCAAAAAGTGTCAAACATTTTGGAACAGATAATTGAGGCTATTTGTAATTGGGTTTAATCTGTAGCTGAACTAGCAGAATATTGATTTTGTTGTTGTGTGTATGTGGATTGTGAAAAGGGTCAAAGCTGCCGCTGTATGCTTCCAAGAATTTGAGAAAGGGAAAGTCTGTTGCCGATGAAACCAAGGAACCTCCTGTTGACTTCTTGGAATCCCTCCTTCTTGGGGAAGTAAGTCTGAACTTTCAATTGGTTACTTAGTATTTTATGTAGTTTTTCTTTTATTATTTTAAATATCAAATTTTAGATGAATATTTTGATTTTAGCTCTGAACTTGATGTCAATTTTTGATTATATGTAGTGGGAGGATCGTCAGCAGAAAGGTCTCTTTCGCTATGATGTCACTGCTTGCGAAACCAAGGTCTTTACTCTTTTCCCTTTTACCCTTTTGTCTTTTGCTTACTTTTACTGATAAGTTCTTTTTCAATTTTAGTTGATGCCTACACGTTTTACTTTGGCCTTTTACTTTAGTAGTTTCCAGTTAGATAGACTTGATTTTGAAATATTATTTTTTTTAAAAAATTATTCTAAAGATAATGACAGGAGTGGAAAGGGAAACTTTAATATGGTAGAAAATCATGTAGTTCTGGAAAGGTTGTATCCTGTCTTTTGAAGGTTAAACATGGTCAATGATATTATGAGCTGCAAATGCATAATACCTTTTTGTTCCAACAATTCTCGGGTTTATAAACTATATGTATAAGGTTAAGGAAGAAGTAGTCATTTATGTCTTACTATAACATATTGCGGTTAAGTGTTGATACAAATGATATGCTCTAGAATTTTCAAAACCCAAAATGAAGTGAATGAAAACTAGACTGGCTTTTTGTATGGGTGCATGGAAGTATGTGCTGTGATATATTAGTACATAGCTCTTATCATGTTTTTACTTCAGAGTCTTGCTGGTTAAGATTAATGTGATGTGAGGATGATTTTTAAGTGAATCTGCCTAAATTTAATTTGAAAATAAATTGGTATAGGTGATTCCTGGAGAATATGGTTTCATTGCTCAATTGAATGAAGGAAGGCACCTCAAGAAGAGGCCAACTGAGTTCCGCGTTGATAAGGTGCTGCAGCCTTTTGATGGAAGCAAGTTCAACTTCACCAAAGTTGGTCAGGAGGAGTTGCTCTTTCAGTTTGAAGCAAGCGAGGACAATGAAGTCCAATTCTTTCCAAATGCGCCCATTGATGCTGAGAAATCTCCAAGTGTCGTTGCCATTAATGTATGTTCTTTGCTAGTTTTGTACTGGAACCCTTTTTGGTAAGTGGAATATCTGATTTATGAGTATATTGGTGTTTAATGCAAACAGGTCAGTCCCATTGAGTACGGACACGTACTTTTGATCCCTAAGGTCCTTGAATGCCTTCCCCAGAGGATCGACAGGGACAGCTTATTGCTTGCACTGCACATGGCTGCCGAAGCAGCTAACCCATACTTCCGATTGGGTTATAACAGCTTGGGTGCATTTGCGACCATCAACCATCTTCACTTTCAGGTTCTCGTCTACAACGCTTTCTATAATGACATGGTTTTAGAATTTTCACTTCCATTTGTTTCCACTTAGGGCTTGATAAAGAAGAGGAATTCAATTTCATTGTTGTTGCTCTATACAGGCTTATTACTTGGCTGTGCCATTCCCCATTGAGAAGGCCCCCACTCGGAAGATTACCTTTGCTGATGCTGGAGTGAAGATATCTGAGATGCTGAATTATCCAGTTCGAGGCCTTGTCTTTGAGGGTGGAAATACTTTGGAGGATTTGGCAAATGTTGTCTCTGGTTCCTGTGTTTGCCTGCAAGAGAATAACATTCCCTACAATGTTCTAATCTCTGATTCGGCAAAAAGGGTATTCCTTCTCCCACAGGTATAGCGCCTAACTCTTCTAACCACATCGACTCATTTGAGACCTATTAACATTGCTAACTACTTGGTTGTTTGTTTTATTCGTTCCGGGCTTTTACCAATCATCGTTCCAACATCTATGTATTTTTGGTGGATTGAAACAGTGCTATGCGGAGAAACAGGCTCTAGGGGAGGTCAGTTCTGAACTGCTTGACACTCAAGTCAATCCTGCAGTTTGGGAGATTAGTGGACACATGGTCTTGAAGAGGAAGGAGGATTACGAGGGTGCAACCGAGGCAAATGCCTGGAGGCTTCTCGCTGAGGTCTCACTTTCTGAAGCGAGGTTCCAAGAAGTGACGGCTCTCATCTTTGAAGCCATTGATTGCAGTGTTGAAGAGAATAAGAATGTTACTGAAGCTTCTCCTGAGAAGCCAGATGTCGCACTTCAGCCTATGGAGGAAATTGATGCTCTCAATACCCATGCTACCATGGTTCCCGTCTAGGGTTTTCATGGTCGAGCTGTGGTGTTTGTCCTGTTGTTACTATTTCAACTATTTGAACATTGAGGGAGTTTCCATCTATGGCTGCCCTTGTGAAATATCCCTAAATAAGGCTAGCCATGTTCTATGTATTGATGAAGTTGGTTGGTTCCTCTGTGAACTGACCCTTGTCTATTATTGCTTCATGTAATGTGGAGTTGGTCAGTGTCTTCTGTGAATTGACCTTGGGTCCTATGTTTGCTGTCTGTTATTTAAGACAATATATATTTGCTAATGGAAGTTGGAGTTTCCCTATTTATTGTCAAGCTTTCTGCTTTTGGTGTATACTTGCTTCCACTAGAATGATGATAGCGCTTTTGTATTTGAGCAGGAAGTACAATTATCACTCTTATTAGCAGTTTCCTATTTATGCTTTCTGCAGAATTTGAGATGATCTTAGTGAAAAACGCCAAGGAAATTATACTTTAATACTAATCGCGTTTTACGGAATTGGATTTTTTTAATTAATCAACCTCATCCTGTTCATAGAACTGAACTTTGAAATGAGACACATTTCAGTCCCTTTTTGTTTCAAACGGAACATAAATCCACGACCTCTGAACTTAGCATTGTACACCATCTTTTGCTTATCCAGTCCCATTTCTTACCATTTATCATTCATTTTACCAGATGTAGATCAGACACTTAATAAACTAAACCTTCCGGGCCAAATCTACCTCAGAAAAGAATTTTTAACGCATTCTACATTTTTTATTTTTCTAAAATGGTAGTATCTAAACCAAATTCGGCACAGCTCGATTAATCCATAGGATACCTACAATCTTCCATGAACTGTTAGTATTTCCGATGAGGCTTGGTCAGACGAGAAGAAATCATACTGTGAGGCTTGGTCAGACGAGAAGAAATCATACTGTTAGTGCCTCTTGTGATTTGACCCTAGGCCCCGTGCTCCATTATAGCTTCAATGTATTTGTTATTACCACCACAGAATTTAACCTCATTATTATGTAGTTTAATGAGGTTGATGAACTCAAAGTTTTCTGCTGATAACAATCATGGTCCATCTCAGAGAATTAGGAGTTAATATAATTACAATATGGTTATAGGGAGAACCCAAAACAAAAACTGCAGGCGCCAACCTGACCATATAATCATTCAATTTCCATTACAAAAATTTTCCAGGATAAGCTTCGTCACTTTTTTTTAATCATTTTATTGAGCAACTATTCTTATGTAATATTATCCTATTTTACCAAATTACGATACAATTGTAAACATGTCAAGGTTACACATGTACAGAAGAACCTAAATGAAAATCTTCATTGCTAGAGCACTATAATACCATTGCAAGAGCAAATTTTAGACCAATGGGCTAATGGAAAGTGAACCACCTATACAAAAATCCATAACCAAACCTAAGACCACTTGTCTGAAGTTACTTGGAAGGTTTGAAACAAGCTAACTTGGATTTGGTCCGAAGTTGAAGAATTAACAACCTATAAAAAAAATCCATGATCAAACCGATGAGTTAGAGCACTACTACAGGACTCCAAACGGAGAGCCAAAAGAAATTACGAATAGCGACCACATCAAAAGACCTGGATGAGTTTTGATTTTCTTTTTCTTGGTATCTTATTACCTATTACAACTCTTTCTAGAAACTTTGATGTTTTATCCATATCACTATGGTCATAAACTTCAAAAACATTAACAAAATTAAGAAGAGAAGCAGGATAGCTTCACTTTCTGAGTCTTGTGTGCGTGTTGTGTGTGTTAATATATAATAATAGAAAGCATGAAGACATCTAAAAGGATTTGATGAATATAACCATCTCCATTGCCCGTCGGTATATGACCAAAGTTTCCAATACTAACAAATTAAGGCTAGCATTTGCCATACAATTGACAATTATCATAAATCAAAGCGTCAAAAAGATAGTGCAAAAAGAAGCTACTCCAGACGCAGCAGGAATTCAGTGTCAAATATTTTTTATCTTCACTTCATTGTGAGCTGTGAGACCTGCTTTTCCACATCTGTACCAATGCATGAGCACGTTAGTAGGTAGTTCTCTCCAGAAGACACACTGATATGCATGCCAAAAGATGAAGTGAGGACATGAAAAGCAAGTCATATCTACATGCAGAGGCAAAACTGAAAATACTCACAGGCTTCCCCAGCATTGACGGTTGAAGGAAAAAAAAAAAAGTCAGGCATATCTAACAGTGTACCAGATTTATCTACCTTGTGTTGTAGGTCCATCCTGAGGTTTTGCTTGTCCGTTGTGAGGCTTGGCAGATCCCTCCTGAGGCTTTTTATTGCTGGGATGGAGAAAGAAAACTCAACTAAGTGTGAATGTAATAAATAGTTGAATGGAAAAGCACATGAGATCTGTCTTAAAAATGCAATAAGCCTCCTTATGGAACATTTCATTCTTGCAGTAGATACCTCTTTTTAGACCATCGAATGATGACATTATATTCTTTTCCACAAAGGCACAACACAGACTTTACATATCCTGTGAAAACCGTTAAGTTTCTGCATTTTCTACTTTCCACCAAGACTACGAAGTCCACAGCAAGTTAACTTAGACTATGGGTGTGTTTGGTAATGACGGAAAATATTTTCCAGAAAATGTTTTTCCATTTTTCACTGTTTGGTTGCACAAAATAGTTTGAAAAATATTTTCCTAGATATCACATTTTCCTGAAATTGGAGGAAAATGACTTCCCCAGAAAAAATTAGGAAAATATTTTTCAAAAACTACACCTACCCTCACATCTAACCCCAACCCCCACCCCCACCCCCAAAACCACACACAAAAAAATATTTTCTTTTGTATTTTTAATTTTCTGAACCACCCACCACACACCCCTCCCCCTTATCCCGCAAAAAATTATTTTTTTACTTTTTTTTTTTTTTGTATTATCAATATTCTGTTTTTTATGCACCAACCACCCCCACCACCGCAAAAATTTTTGTATTTTAGATTCTGTTTTTCTGCACCACCCACCCCACCCCCACACACCCCGCACAACTTTTTTTTTTTTTTTATAGTGTTTAGTCATGTAAAAATAGTAATTGTTAGTCGTACTTATTTTAGTAACTTAGTAATTTCAGATTATGTTTATTTTTATTATGGCTTATTAATAATATTTATTTTATGCGATTTTATTATCTTCACTGTTGAATATTTTAGTGCAATGGCATAACTCATATCGTATTTTATATTAATTTCTTGAAAAATGCCTTATATAGTTATGTCTTACTATGATCAAGGAAATTTTTGGAGCACAAATTCTATGTGTTATGCTATGAAGACTTAATAAAAAAAAAAAAAATCGAAATAACCCGAAAATCCAAACAACCCCATAAAAATCGAGATTAAAATATCCGACTTTTATTGGTTTGGTTTGGTCTTTAGATTTAATAATCCGACATAATTGATTTGGTGTGGTAATTAGAAAACTAGAACCAATCCGACGTATGTACACCCCTAATTAAAATAATCTACAGGTTTCCTGTTAATCTATTATACGTGATAGGAATGTTCAAAGAAAACCGACAAATTGCACCGGATTGACAGATTGAGTCAACCCGTAAAAAGCAAATTAGTGGTTTAGTATTTAAAAAAAGTCTGACCATAATTAGTTTGGTTTGCTTTTATATAAAAAGTCAAATAGAAACTAAATCGAACCGATTTTATATGTATACAATTCTTTAAAAAATTTTACACTTAACAATATTTATTATTTTGTAATATGTAAATATTCCTTAAATTTTATTTTAGTTTTCGTTTTTTAATATATTATTTCAGGTTTGAATTTATAATTTTAAATAGTAGAATAAGTCTGTTGTAAAATTATAGCTCATAGATGTCTAATAATCCATCCAAATCAAATTATGTTCATCATTTCATGATCTCTAATTAACAGTACTTGTCGTCTTGGTTTTCATTATATTTAATGTTGGGACACTATATTTTTGAATAACGTCATAACTCATTTCACATTTGTATTCTAGCTGGAAAGCACCATATAATTGTTATATCTTATTAGGACATACGAAATATTTGGAAGCACTAACTACATGTTTTTTCTTGTGGAGACCTTATTGAAAAAAAAATTGAAAAAAACGAAATAAGAAAGTAGTTTTTGTTGGTTTAGTTTGGTCTAAAGATTTAAAAAATTGAGATAGTTGATATGGTTTGATAGACACCCCAACTATAAGATATCTTAAATCAGTGTAATTTTCTAAAGTATGATTAACAAGATCTAGGGAAGGTATCATTTTTTAAAGCATGATTAAATCAGTGTATTTTTCTAAATATTATACGATTGGTCTAATGATTTCTTCGTTCAAATTAAGCTTTATAGGCTAGATGTCATTTTTTTTTTCTAGTGAGAATGAGAGAGTTTTGTGAGAAGAGTTTTTTAAGTCGGGGCAACATGCGAAATTTATGACAAAAAGCCAAAAAATAAAATAAAATTATTTGAAACATAGGAAAGTAAACATCGTCATATCAGTAATTAACACCATGTGTCCATATCACCACGTCCTCCATAAAATATAAAATGCTGAAATTTTCCGCGTCTCCAGTGTGGTACATCCCTAATATCATATAAATTAGGATCCTCAGCTTGTGCAATCGTTGTGTCTGGAGGTACAGTCTCATGACTGTTATCGTTTAAAACTTGAAGTCTCCTACAATAAGCATCATACCTAGGATCTGCAATAGGAAAACAACCAGAGCCCATCGGAGGTTTAGCCCCACCTGGTGGAATATATACGACTCCTCCAAACTCAACATGAGTAGCAAAGCTTGCCAAGTCAGTAAAAATTCTTTGAGGCCAAAAACCAACTTCGTCGTAGTTTTCACCGATCAAAAACCACCAATTTCCATTGACTGGATCCTTTTCATAGGAAAATATATGCATTACAATTTTGTACATTTCAATTCTAATATATGCAATTGTATCAGTAAAGCCAACTTCAAAAACTTCATAAACAATTATACAGAAAATTTTTATAAAACGTACCCGTTCGATGAACATTGTGATCTCCACTTGGACTTTAGCTCCACGATGTGTAATCTCATCACATATCATATCAACAGGTAAATCAGAATTTACGAGGACAAATCCAGAACATAGTGTATTGAAGCAATGCATATTACCAGCCTAGTAAATATAAAGTATATATGCATCATCTCTTTCCGAGGTAAATAGCTAAGATGATTTAAAGTAGATAAGACAATCTACCTGCGTATGTATATAAAGTCTAGTATTATTGTCGTTATATAGTGTTGGATCCACCTGAAATGTGAAATAGGATTATATGATTATTAAATATATGGGAGCAACCAACTATTCATGAACAACCAATTAAACTTACTCTCCAACCAACTTGTAAAACGTCTGATCCTTTATACATTTTCAGTCGACATGCACTGTGTTGATGATCTTCAACATGAGGATTATATATATTAGCCGTCATTCCAGCTCCAGCAAGCTTATTATTTGGAATTTGAGCTATTGCACGCTAAACATAGAAAAAAAGAATATTTTTATTAACAAATGACTGAGTATATCAAAATTAGCCTATTTATATTCGCCTAAAATCCTATTTTAGTTATGCAATATTCTCACAATAAATTAATATAATTTAGTGTAATCCCGATCGCACATAAATCTTGATGCATTTTTTTGTTATTAGAAAAGACAGCCGTTTTAAAAGCTGATTCTTTGCTTATTCATTGGATTATCATAAAGGAAAAGACAAAATTGCTAAACTAAAAGATGATAAATATTCATATTTAAATACCTTGTATCCGTGCGAGGATATATAACTTCTTTTGGGCTCACTATTATTGATAATCTGTGAAGAAACAATATATGAGTTGCCGCAATGATGGAAACTAGCTAAACGTTATTTTTATTTTTTAATGTACTTTTTTTTCTTATTATAATTCTATTAATGCTTAAACTATTAGATTCTACGAATGAAGTCAATTCTTCTCTTTTTTTGAAATGAAATATTCAAGATAGGCAATGATTAAGGATAACATTATCTTACATTAGTCAATTGAGCTTCAATGATAGTTTCTGGCAGCGGAATATGTTTGTGTCTAATAAGGTCGTCTTTGGTAACTCTTCTAATGGGAACTGTTCCAAAAGGACACCCTTTTTTCTTTAACCATATGCTCGATAACGAGATATCTGAATTGTGTAGTGTCCTTGTTAAAGTAGGTTTCATCTGTTCATCAAAATTTAAATTCAGCATGTTAACAATTCGAAATCGTTATAAAAAAGTTTAAGGTAAAATTTAAAAAGTAAATACATGCCTTTGGATGGAAATTATGATTCTTTAACAACGAATGATCGAATGCAGGTTGTTTGTAAAAATCCACACAATCATACGTATCTCCATATTTAGTCTGTCATCCAAAATCCAAACCATTATAAGATGCGCAATTTTGGTTACACTAATTGAATGTTCAGTTTCACTATTCCATCTTTGGATTAATTAATCAATATTGAGTTTCAAGGGTTAAAATATGCTTTTATCAAAGCCATTTTCATTCCTTTCGTAGTTTTCAAGATAAAATGAAGTTAGAAAAAATATTACAACATACAAAAATCAAAAATTTCCAATACAATATCAGTTTATAAGAAAAGAATATAGGATAAAATCAATTTAAAACAATTTAGTGTTATTTCGACGTTATAGAATTGAAGTGTATATTTTTTTCTAATGAAGTAATATTAGCACAATCATACAATAATCACGAGAGACTTAGTACCTTCGGGGACATCCAATAAAAAAAACTCGAGAGACTTATGATTTTTTTTTTTGAAAATATATACCTTAATTATTTTGATTGCTGGCTTGTTCAACAGTTTAAGTTGCTTCTCCATCTCTAAATCCTCTAATTCGGATAGTTGTATTTCTCCTTGAACTCCGTTATAGCTCAGAAGAAAATATAACATTAGTAAAGTTTGTCGAACAATTTTTTGACGAATCGGCATAACCTGAATCCATTAAATTATCTTTACAGATTTGAATGCTAAATAATTATATATATAATTTTAAAAAAAAACTACTTTAAAGACAAAATTATTAACACATTGAAGATACTAAACAACTAACTTACTTGACTTACAAGATGTATGAGAGTTTGAAGCTTTTGAGCGCATATCATTTTTCCTACTATTGGGAAGATGTTATATAGAGGGGCAGAGGAAATGACTATTATACCCACACACACACACA
This sequence comes from Nicotiana obtusifolia, assembly GCA_002018475.1. NCBI lineage: Eukaryota > Viridiplantae > Streptophyta > Magnoliopsida > Solanales > Solanaceae > Nicotiana > Nicotiana obtusifolia. The sequence continues at coordinate 41,810 of MCJB01048688.1, forward strand.
CATATATATATATATATAATAAGTGTAATTTATTAAAGCATGATTAACATAATCCAGGGAAGATTTTCTGGTAATGAATGCTGATTGTTCTCTTCTATGTATAATCCAAAATGATAATCTGATCATAGATTATCAGTAAATTAGTAGAATCGATAGGTGTCAAAGTTTATTAAGCATTTAAGCTTGATTTGTTCACCTCTAAGTGATTTAAATGACAAATCTGACCATAGATTGTCAACCTGTTTTAAAATTTTGGGTAAATTCACTTTGCCCCTTAAACTTTGCCCAATGAACTGCATTTCCCTCCCAACTATTTTTGGGATTAATAATACTTTTTCAAGTTGAAATATTTGATAGAAAATCGAAACTGCTCAGCTTTGGATGACTTAAGTCGTTCAAAGTATATTAAGGGAACTATTTTAAATGCACCGTAAAGATAGGGGACCGCTTTTGTCATTTTATCTACCAAAGTACCACGGAAGCTGGATCTTATCCACTGAAACGACTAACAAAGAGCTCTTTGGATTAGCTAATAAAAGTAGCTTTCAAAGTATTTGGGAGCTGAATTTAAAAAGAGAATTTAGGTGTTTGGCTAGAAGTGCTGAAACTTAAAATATAAGTAGTTATTGTGTTCGATAAAAAATATACTGATAAATACTTTTTATGTTAAAAAGATCGAAATACCGTTCAAATTGTCAACGCCACAACGGAGTTAGTTACTATAATATTTTTAGTTTTAAATTAATTTACACACAATTTTTTGGTGGATTAATATTGACACGTTATTTTCTTGGTGTTCCTTCTGTTTCTTATAATTTTATTGGGGATAGGGTCAGAAATACTCTTCTACTATGCGAAAAGAATTTTATATGTTCTCCGTTATATTTTTGGTTCACTGTTACTCTCACGTTCTATATTTTTTATGCAAAATACGTCTCTTGCCCTAATTCCACTGTGACAACAACATTTACGTAGTATGATATTTCGCAAAGATGGACGCCACGTGGAATATCACCTCATCACCGCCTCCAATTTAGTTTTACCCTATTGTTATCTCAATCCGCTATCTAAGATAAATCTGGCGGAATTAGACTTTTAAAATATCTTTATCAGAAACGTATCCTTAAAACTGCAAAATCTTTAACGATAACCACATCAAATCATGAGAAGTGAAGAAAATTTGTTATCAAGTTTCACTGAGGCATTGTCACGATCCAATTTAGGATTGTGACCGGCGCTTAGGAGCAAGTGCTCCCAAGTAAGCCTCATCGGAAATTTTACAGAAAATTGGATAGAATTTTTTCTGTTTTTGGACCATCCCAAAAACTTTCCTGTCTCAAATCAACAACCAAACATCCTAATATTATACCAAACAACTGACAACTTGTCAATTAACCAATATAAGTCTCCACCATAACTAAATCACCAACTAACCACACTAGAAATACTAATTTATTTCCAACTTTGATAAATGAGAAAGATACTCAACATACGACTATAATAACGAAAGAATACGCATGACACTAAAATAATGACTATGGAGCGACTCTAAGAGTTCAATGAAAAGACCATAACAACAAGTAAATCTCTGCCCACGCGAACAAGTACGAGGCTTACCGAGAAATATCAATCTGTGCGCTCTAATTAACGAGATCCTCGCCTGCGTCAACTGCTGTCATAGGCCAACCATGTTATTCCAAAATTTCTATAAGACTAAAAGAGTTTTTTTTTCAATTTATGTTACTTCATAAATTTTAAAAATCATGATAAAATCATTTTTATGTTACTTATTTATTTTCAGTAGGTCACATAAATAACAATAATTTTCATAAAATATTCCTATAGAAATCCTCAAACAATCATAGTAGGATAATAACTAATAATTGTGGAGTTCTATTTATGTCACGACCCAAAATCCCAACCCGGTCGTGATGGCGCCTCTCGTGGGGACAAGGCAAGCCAAACCAACCTAATTCCATTCAACAGTTAAATTACACAGTTTTAAACAAGATTAGATTAACAACAAAGTCAGTCGGGATATATATAAGTAGTACCATCCCGACTACAGCCCTCAGATCGGGGTGTCACTAAGTCATGAGCAACTAAAGAAATCCTATTAATAGTATATCTATTACAACATCCTTAGCACAAATGTTTGAAGAAAGTGAAAGCAACAAAATAAAGAAGACACGGGGCTGCGAACGCCAACAGCTACCTCGTAGTCTCCGAATCACCACCCTGACGATGCTAGTCGTCAATACCTCGGGGTGGTACCGATAGCGCCTGAATCTGCACATATGGTGCAGGGAGTAATGTGAGTACTTCCAACTCAGTGAGTAATAAGTATAAATAATTACTGAAAGTAGAAATCACATAATGCACAAGGCAATCTATAAAGAAGTAATAAAACATCAGTGAAATGGTAAAACAGGGTAATTTCTAACAGAAACTTCTTTCAACTGATCAATGAGTAGTAACAGAAAACACTTCAAAACCGCCCCTCGGGCCCATTATCATTTAAAATCAGTAAAATCTTTCAAAAAAAATCCGGTTACCAGTTGTCATTGTTACCAACTGTAACCTACAGTTGTCATTGTTACCAACTGTATTATCTTTGGTTACCGGTTGTCATTGTTACCAACCGTAACCTACAGTTGTCATTGTTACCAACTGTATCATCTACCCATCTCCGGTTATCAATTGTCATTGTTACCAACTGTAACCGACAGTTGTCATTGTTACCAACTGTTTTATCATTCGTTACCGGTTGTCATTGTTACCAACCATAACCTACAATTGTCATTGTTACCAATTGTAGTATCATGATGGGTACCCTGCGCTCACTGTGGGTGGTTCAGACTTCCGGAAGGGGCTTTCGCGGCCCAAGCGCTATATCATATCTCGTGGTCGGCGTGCCACCCGATCCCACACATCATATCTGTGGCGGCGTGCCACCCGATCCCTTTAAAATCATTTGAAAACATCATTAAGTTTTCAAAACCAAGTTCAAACAATGATTTTCAAATCATTAACAAACATCCCCGAAGGATTTACATAATCGGCGTGAAGCCCAAATATCATTTCAGTAATCAAAACAGTAATAAATTACCCCTGAAGGGTTCATAAAACCGGCACGAAGCCCCAATATGGCTAGAAGCCCAAATCATTATATTATCAAATCAGTTTCAATCAAGTAAGTAGTAAAAGAATCAACTGGGATGGACCAAGTCACAATCCCCAACAGTAAACGACCCCACGCTCATCATCGAGCGTGTGCTTTACTTCAAAATAGCACTACGATGTGCAATCCGGGGTTTCAAACCCTCAGAGCATCATTTAATACCATTACTCACCTCGAAATCGGCTAAATCCTTAGCCCGCGACGCCCTTGCCCTTTGAATTGGCCTCCTCGCGCGTCGAATCTATTCAATTTCATAATCATTACGTCACAATAAGCTATGGGAACAAAACCCAAACGGAAATAATAAAGTTTACTAAGAAATTCCCAATTTAGCAAAACCCGGGCCCCGGGCCCACTTCCCGAAACTCAGAAATTATTATCTAAACGTGTTCCTTATCTCTTTGCGAGTTTACCCATATAAGATTGGTCGTATTTCGACTTCGAATCGACCTTAATCCCCAATTTCATATTTTCTTGAAATTGAGAAGAACCCTAGGTTCTTCTCTTTCACAAATTCGTGAATTTATGATGGGATTAAGCATAGAAATTACATTCTAAGAGGGATTTAGGGCATAGAATACTTACCCGTTGTTTTCCTTGAGGTTCCCTCTCTATTTGTTTCCAACCTCTCTTTAATCTTTTTCTTAAAAGCTCCCAATTGTTTCTAAGGGGTTGTAATCCCTTTTTCTTGTAAGATTTACCACGAAAATCCGCTTTGCATGAGTGTTTGGGGTTGATTTATAAGGATTCTTTGTGTTTGAAGAAGCTCTCTCACGTGGGTGTGTGTTTTGTANACTTCGAATCGACCTAAATCCCCAATTTCTCATTTTTAGAAATTGAGAAGAACCCTAGGTTCTTCTTTCACAATCCATGGATTCATGAGAGGATTGAGCATAGAAATCATAATCTAAGAGAGATTTAGGGCATAAAATACTTGCCCGTTGTTTTCCTTGAAGTTCCCTCTCTATTTGTTTCCAACTTCACTTAATCTTCTTCTTAAAAGCTCCCAATCGTTTCTAAGGTGTTGAAATCCCTTTTTCTTGTAAGATTTATCACGAAATCTACTTTGCAAGTGTGTTTGGGGGCTGATTTATAAGGATTCTTGTGTTTGGAAGATGTTTTCTCTTGTAGGTGCGTGTTTTGGATCTTAAAAGAGTAAAATAGATCATGGGTCCTATTTAAAATGGGTAAAAAGTCGGGCAAATGTACTAGAGAAGGCCAATTCGCGACCCCTTAGCTGATTTCCTTTCTTTCTTTTACAAAGATTACTCTAACTTTTTCATACGAAGTCCGATTTGGACGATTCTTTTTGCTACGGCTCCGTAATTTCAAGACGGAGCTAATTCTTCAAACGAAATTGAATTTGGAGGTCGTTTACTAATTCTAATACCCATTACACCAGAAATGAAATGTTTGTCGCTTCATGAAGCGACGAACTAAGTCCCGTTAACGATCCGAAATTCATCCGAGACCCCCAGGACTTTATCCGAACATACACACCTGTTCTATAACCTCATTCAAACTTGTTCCAACATTGGAACACTAAAACGAACATTGATTTGTTAGGTTTGCATTGAAAGCAATCCTATGAACTTCAAGGATTCTCAATTCGATCCTTCGATCCGAACCCGACCAAACGATGTCCGAATGGTCTGAAAATTTGCACGCAAGTCCAAAATCACATAAGGAACCTACAGCAACTTTCGGAATTTCATTCCGACTTCCGGATCAAAATTTCACCTATCAACCGGAAATTCGAATTTCATTGGTTCGAGTCTAGTTTTATTCGGGATCTACAAATTATATTCCGGGTTCACTGTCTCAACTTAGTTTCAATTATTATGATTAAAGAAATAAATTGGGGCATAAAACGGGTCATTACAAGTTTCTTCTTTTACTCATTGAGATAGGTTACACACGCAATGCGCTTGGATTGAGGTCACTATGCTTAACACATCGTAGTTGGACAACTTATTGAAGAGAGAGTGAGAAAAAAAAGCTTTTTCGTAATTTTGAACTCCAATGACATCCATTCACGTCAAGAATACATAGAGGCCGTACAAAGGTACTTACTTTTCCTTATTTTTTCGTCGAAATTGAGTTGGTGTTCAGTGTACCAAGGTACAAGATCGAAAAAAATGAAAACTAGTACGCTGAAATCTATGTTCCTATTGTTATTTTGGATATTACTGAGAAATGAGCAATAAACATTTATTAAAAGAACTTCTTTGTGGATTCTGTTAATCATGTTTTAGAAGATTACATAAATTTAATATCATGGTATAATTAGTCAAATTAACAATCTTCTACATCTCTATATAACGGCATCCTCATAGTAGCAAAGGTCTCATATACCTAGCAAACCAAGTATACTTTTTAGAGATTTCATATTGTATAGTAAATTCGATTGTTTAAAACATTCTGACATTCACATAGACAAAAAATGAAAGAATTGGGGATGCATCAAAGAATTGTTCGACAAACTTTGTTGGTGTTATATTTTCTTTTGAGTTATAATGGTGTTCAAGGAGAAAAAAAGCTATCTGAACTAGAAGATGCAGAGTTAGAAAAGCAACTAAAACTTTTGAACAAACCTGCCGTCAAAATAGTTAAGGTAATTTGTTTTGGATTTAAAATGATCACTGTATTAGTAATCTCTTGAGCCAATATTGTTGCTATTTGATAATCTCATTTTTGTAGAAAAAATGCAATTCCTCGGTCGAATGATCTTTTGCCCAGGAAGAGTTTCCAAATCAAACTAACTGGGCATTTGGCCATAAGTTTTGGTTTTTTTTTCAAAAAAATATTTAAATATGTGTTTGTTTATGGAATTAATCTAGTTTTTGGAAAATCTTGAAAACCAAAAGTTCAAATCCCAAATATAGCTTAACACCTCTTTTTGAACCGAATCATGACCATTTGGGATTTTTTAGCTGAAAAGAAGGATATAACATGTCAAAACTTACCCCAAAATCACTTCCAAACACATTTTCAATTTCACATTAAACATCACCCAAATCAACTTCTTCAAAAAAAAAAAAAAAAAAAGATTGGGAAATCTATGTCCATATGGGTCCTAAATTTGGGGAAATGAACTTTATGTTCTTTTTCCTCTCTTCTTTTGCTTGTTGTAAATTCTTGTATTTGAAAATTGAACGCTCTACATTATACTATTCTTTACATACTTATTAGTCTGTTTAAATTTAGTGGGCGTTTGGACATAAGAATTGTAAAACTTTAAAAAAAAAAAGAATTTTTTTTTCCAAGTGAAAATGGTATTTGAAAATTAGAGTTGTGTTTGGATATGAATATAATTTGGGGTTGTTTTTGACTTTTTGTGAGTGATCTGAGCTTTTTGGAGTTTTTCAAATTTTCAAAAATTTCAAAATTCATCTTCAAGTGAAAATTGAAAACTTTATGGTCAAACACTGATTTCGAAAAAAATAAAAAAATTTCGAAAAAAAGTAAAAAAATTCTTATGTCCAAACAGGTCTTAATCTTGCAAATTTGCAGACAAAATGCATAAGAATGGCTTTGATCAAAACATATTTTGACTATAAAGTCTAATAATATCAATAAATAAAAAAAATAGAGGAGTAGTCATCATCTACAAACCATGTTTGAGTGAAATTGTTTTGGGTCTAAGTTACGTATTGAATAGCCAGATGTGTAATTACTGTTTATCTTCGGTTACTCATTATTATACGATTTTTTTTGTTCACAGACTAAGAGAGGGGAAATATACGGTTGTATAGATTTCTACAAACAACCTGCATTTGATCATCCGTTGTTGAAGGATCATAATTTTCATCCAAAGGCATATCTCTGTATCTCCATTCTACTTTCAAAATATGATACCGTTGACATGAAATTGAACATTTGGTTGAACAGATGAAACCTACACTATCTAGGATAAAGCAAAACTCAAGTTCTTCAACAGCCAGTCCATCAATGACGATATGGTCAAAAGATGGAGGTTGCCCTTTTGGAACTGTTCCTATTAAGAGAATTACGAAAGATGATCTTATTAGACGAAGACATATGCCACCACCAGAAGATGTTACATTCGACGCTCAATTGGCTGATGTAAGATATATAGTTTATGTCAATTTACTCCTATATCTTGAATAATTCATATCTAAACATGAGAATCAATTATTTTACAGTTAATGCACAAATAGAAACAAGCTTAGTTTTCAATTATTGACACACTAATCATATATTGTTGTCCATCTAATGCAGAGCAACAACAATAGTGAGCCAAAAGGAAGATACATATCTTCACAAGGATATAAGGTACATGAGCTCTATTTCCCCTCTTTTCCTAAAACACCTCGTGTCGTACTCAGACTTCAGAAAGAAAAAAGAAAAAAAACTTAAGATTTAATGTATATACGTAGATTAATTTGGATACCCTATAGGAGTTGATACAAAGATTTATTTCTTTTATTTAGGTTGCAATAGCTCGAACTCCAAACAATCCAAATAATAAATTTGCAGGAGCTGGAATGGTAAGTAGTTTGTACAATCCTCATGTTAAAGGCCAGCAACACAGTGCAAGTCGATTAAAAATTCAAAAAGGATCAGATATCTTACAAGTTGGTTGGAGAGTAAGTGTAACGCGCCCTTTTTTATCTATTATTTAATTGTTTCATGGAAGAAGGAAAAGTTGTAACTTGTAATCTATGAATATTGTACATTTAATTTTAAAACACTCAATATTCAATAACATATGATATATATCTCTATTTCGTGCTATAGGTGGACCCAACATTATATGGGGATACTGAAACCAGGCTTTTTATTCATTTCCAGGTAACTTATCTTGATGATTTCCATCTTGATTCATGAAACTAGCGATTATATTTAACTGTTTTACTTCAATTTACAAGAATTCATGTAGCCCATATATCCTCATGTTTTCTAGGCTGGTAAAGCTCATTGCTTCAATACGCTATGTCCTGGATTTGTACAAGTAAACAACGACATACCTCTTGATCTTTCATACCAGGATACTATTTCACAACGTGGCAAGAATACTTGGGAGGTTACGATGTACATTGATCGGGTACATTTTATATTTCATTTCTTCAGAGCTTTTATCAAGTCTGTACGAGTATACGGATTATAATTCAGAGAGCTCATAAATATTAACATTGACATATACTTTTTTTTAAAAAAACTAAGGATCTAGCCAATGGAAATTGGTGGCTTTTAATGGAAAGAAGCTATACACAAGTTGGTTTCTGGCCGCAAAGGATCTTCACTGGCTTGGCAGGTTTTGCTACAAACGTTGAATGGGGAGGAGTTGTATATAGTCCACCAGGTGTACCTGAACCTCCGATGGGCTCAAGCTTTTTCCCCGTTTATGACACTGTTTATGATGCTTATTGTACGAAACTTACAGTTTTAAACGAGAAAGGAAAGACGATTGAAGTAGATAAAACGACCACACATACCGACAATCCCAATTTGTACAAGGTTTCATTTGAACGACTTTGGTATGGTTCACTAGGTGTACTTTTTGTTCTTTATGGGGGACCTGGTGAGAGGGCACAAGTCTAAGTCTTGTTAATTACTACTCCTATGAAGACATTTGTCTTCAATCTCTAAGGAAATATATTGAGCAACTCTTGGTTAGTTCAAGGCATAACTTACGCAGTAACAGAACATGCAAACCGAATCAAAGGGAATTAATTAAGGGCAAAAATTTACAACTAGTTTTTCACTAATCATTTTCCTAGACAAAGCTCTCACCACAAACTAAGATCACATTAGTTTTCTGAGATGCCCTTTGTAAATAAAGTAGAAAAGTCAGAGAAGAATAATTAAAAGACAATTATATATATAGCAAATGCATATATAGAACCAATTCAAACAACATTTTTGATACTTCAGATTATTAATTACAGAAATTGAAACATGAAAAAACAATTAAACCGACATGCCTTAAGAAAAATATTAAATTCTCTGATCGAGTTAAAGGAAGTCAAAGAAACAAAGGGTGTATGAATGCATATATTCCAACCACACAAGAAGAAGAAGTAGTTAAAGAGAGAAAGAAGATTACTGGCAAACCTCATCGGAAATAGGTAGATTTATCGCTTGTTGTCTTTGAAAAATAAATATCAGGAGGTTGGCAATGCAATTCGTTGCGCGGGGATGCGATTCGCCAAGCGTTTTATATCACTCCTAAATTAAGGCAGTGAGCGTGGATAATTTAATGTCCGTCCAAATGGTCGACCTTGCCATCAAGTTGGGTCACTCGATCCTTGAGTGTTTCCTCCTCTTCCTTTTACAGCCAGACAACTGGCAGATAAGCTGGGCATCTGGAGCCTGGTCTTGACTCTTCTGTGTGGTATTCATTCTCGTTCGGCTAATCGGAATTTGACCTCCTGTGCCTGTGAATTAAAGAAAGGAGGAGGTCAATCAAAAAAAAAAGAGATGAATGAAAGGAGCTATTGACCTGAGTGGTTTTTCTATCCCAGTGGCTTTTGAAAGCTCGACATGAAAGAATCCGCCATCCGTTAATTCATCACAAAGTTGCTTCTTTGAAAAATAAATAAAATTACCAACGTAAAACTCGTAAGAATATTTATGTGACTATTTTTGTTGTTGTTGTTGTTGTTGTTGTAATTTTCTATTTATCTCAAAACATAATAATATAAAGAAGACTAAAATTGAAAAAAATTGAACATGTATAAGAAAACTAAAATTAATATGAGACTCAAAAAAATCACTGAAAGACAGAAAAAATACCGAGGAAAAATGAAGTTTGAGGGCTCTTGATTGGCACACTACTAAAAATCAGGTAAAAAGCGACCGGAAAAAGCGACCAAAGTTGGTCGCCAAATTACTAATAGCGACCGAATAGCGACCACAATGGTCTGGTCACAATTTAGTTGGTCCCTTTCCAATAGCGACCAATCTTGGTCGCCCTATAGCGACCAAAGTTGGTCGCCAAGTACAAAATACAAAAAATTAAAATCTGCTAAAAAGCGACCAACTTAGGTCGCTATACAAGTATTATTAATTTTGTGTATTTCTCAATTGGCGACCAAAGGTGGTCGCAACTTTCAAAAAAAAAAAAATTAAAAATCTGAAAGGGCGACCAACTTTGGTCGCTAATTTAGTATTTTTAATTTTCTGCATTTCTAAATAGCGACCAAGGTTGGTCGCTCCCTGAAAATACAGAAAATTAAAAATACTTAATAAGCGACCAACGTAGGTCGCTTATTTAGTATTTTTAATTTTCTGTATTTTCATATAGCGACCCACTTTGGTCGCTATTTAGAAATGCAGAAAATGTAAAATACTAAATTAGCGACCAAAGATGGTCGCTATTTCAGATTTTTA
>MCJB01048689.1:2674-13723 GCA_002018475.1 Nicotiana obtusifolia
GGATTAGCAAGGATTAAGGAAATTATCCTTTATCGATCACTGAATTGCCTTCCAGGCATCTTTTCGAGGACCTTGTGAAATAGTGTCTGGAACTTGACGGTTCTTCACTGCTATGTTCCTTTCCCCTCGGACTGATAGATGTAATCCGTAGCCTTAATCTTGAAATATCATTAGTGATTTTCTCTCGGATGACTTCATATGGTATTTGATATTCTTTTGCTGCTTCCCGGACTCTTTCCTAGTGAGGATGGGTACTGGTATAATTCCAGCTTGCCCATTCTTTTGGCCATATCTCTTTTGGGATGCACCTATTTTGCTGGAAAATGATTCTTTGTGCCTCACTATACTCTTCCTCCATGGATAAAATGGACACGGGAAATTTCCACCAGAATGATGCATCTGCTTGCGCCTGGACTTTTCCATTAATAATCTTCACTGGCCTATGAAACATGAATATTTTTGCTGCGTAGGAATCATTGAAACATTTAATCCAATATCTTCTAGGCTTGAACCATAATAAAAATATTCTAAGCGCTGGTGCAATGGCATCAAAATCCTTGAAGACGTTGCATTTGAATCTCTTCAATGGCTCTGATACCACAGTATAAGGAAAACTTTCGTACCTATGATTAAGCTTGCTTTCCTCGAGTCTCTTGCTTTGTTTCTTGTACTGTGGTGCCGTTCCTACGATTAGGCTTGCTTTCCTCGAGTCTCTTGCTTTGTTCCAAAATGATCCGAAACCGCATCCGTAACTCACCCGAGCCCTTCGGGACCCCGTCCAAACACACCAGCAAGTCCCGAAACCTAACACGGACCTACTTGAGGCCTCAAATCACACATAACAACATCGAAATGACGAATCGAACCTCAAATCAAATATAATGAACTTTGAATCTTTCAACTTCCAAAACTCGTGCCGAAACATATCAAATCAACTTAGAATGAACTCAAATTTTGCACATAAGTCCCAAATGACATAACGAAGCTATTCCAATTCCAGTAACCACAATCCGAACCCGATATCATCAAAATCAACTCTTGGTCAAACTTATGAATATTCCGAACCTTCAAATTGCCAACTTTAGCCAAATAGTGCCGAAACCTCCTAGAAATATCCAAATGCAAATCTAGGCATACGCCCGAGTCACCATCCAGACATAACGGAATTATCCAGACTCTGATATGAGGTCAAATACAAAAAAATCAAACTTGGTCACTCTTCCAACTTAAAGCATCAAACATGGAATTCATTCTTCCAAAAAAATTTCGAGACACATGAAAATCAAAATCGACAATTCACACAAGTCAAAATACATCATATAATGCCTCTCGGGACTTCAAATAGCTTATCGGAATGAAATTGCTCAAACCGAACGGTCGGGTCGTTACATTCTCCCCCACTTAAACATATGTTCGTCCTCGAACGTGTCCAGAGTTATTCCAGAGCCATCAACAATATAGGCCCACTTAAACATACGTTCGTCCTCGAACGTGCCCAGAGTTGTTCCATGCACATACCCGAGGGTGATCCCACATCACCCTATTCAATATAGGCCCAACAACATAACATAACTGAAGATCATTACTAACCTTAGTCCGTAAACCTCATAATCCAATTTCCCACATCCAGATTTCCTTACAAGACCCGAACCTCGCATCTGCATACTATATAAGTCTGAACAAGCTGCATCAAGCCATAAACATAGCCCAAGATGCAATCAAATGATATATCACATAACTCAGATGCTCACAACAATAACTTCTGACCACAGTAACTGCTAAAAACAAACCCAATGCCGGTAATAAACCTCATCTCAAATAAAACCTCGTTCAAAAACTTCGTACAATGCCAATGATGAAAGAAACACACATAAACTCATAACCACTCATCATATCAATAAGTCATCCCTCCTTCGACAAGAACTATAGCCAATTTCTAAGCCAATTAGTGACACTATCCTTCCAAATATACCGTAATCAAATTCGATAGCACCATTCTAGGTCCAACGACCTCATCTCATCAAATACAGCCACTCTAATAACATGCACACCAATACAACCTTAAGCCACAAATCGTGCAATCCGTGCACCAATACACAACAATTCAAACGCACCCAAAAATAGAAAATGATAACAAGCACCACCACAACCGTAATGCTACGAACCCACCATACATAGTAGAACCAAGACACACAAATCTAACACAAAAGTTCACATCCCAATATAACTCCACTGCAATGCATGACCCTATCCAAACAGGTCCATATGAAATACCTCGAGCCACAGTGCTCAAAATCAACAACTACATGCAATTCGACATTAAATACACGAAGTGCGTGACAATAACCATGGAGAAACAAATAACACAATATACCACAGCTCGGAGAGAACAGAACCAAGGCGCAATCAACCATTCAACACCCCAATAACCATCTCGCTCAATTTTCTCTACAAGGCCCAAACAGAACCGCATCGGGTGTGCATATAACCAACAAATCACGACCCCTCGTAACATAGAAGAGTAACACATAGATCATATCAAAACACGAACAAGCTTAGCTCTAACCGAATGACACACCTTTCAGCAATAACAATGCTGAGTCAATAAATCTAACACAGTGTAGAATACACATCCTCACGGGCCTACCAATGGCCGCCAAATCAACTCTGGTCATCCCTAAATGGATAAATAGTTCTCCAAAAGTCCAAAATAATCTAACCATAACATGTACCGCCATCTAGCTAACTTTGGCCATATCTTCATAGTTCGCAACCCCGAAACAATCTGTTTTTGAGAACTTCCAGTCTCCAAATCCATAGAACACTTGAATCACCATAGCCGATACTAACTCCATCACTCGAATGGCCAACACCTCTCTCATACATAATCATCCCCACGAGAAATACTTCTATAATTCTTCCATACCATATAGCAAAGTCTGAACATCCACAATCGATCAACCAGGTGAGTACTGCAATACCAATGAAGCATCTGTAAGTCACAACACAGTGCGCCTTCTTAGATGTGCACCCTTCTTAAGCAATACCAAGTACTGATAGCTTTCATCTAGTCATCTGGAACTGTCCATGTTTTCTAACAATTCCTGACCTGTCCTTCCAAAACTGAACTATGACTTTGCACATGCAAATCTCAATCCCACACAACACACCGCATCTATCACGCCATTATATGAAAAAACACGAGAATGTCATAATCAACTCTGAGTTACCCGATCAGTTAGAAACCATCCATTTGATCCCATCTAGGAGAAAATCACAATATGCAACATGCTCCTCACGACGGTAGGAAATATCCATCTCAAATTGTGGTAGAAACCATCGAAAACTCTCTGAAACCCATTTGCACCTAACCAAGCCATCATAACTAAATCTCTCTAACTCAATCAAGCCATGCAAGTTGCCAAACCCAAGAGTATTACTACAAAATACCTGTTGAGACTCACCACATCATAAGTACCCAAGGAACCGATCATATCCATTACCGTGCTAATCTAACCTACTACCAAGCTATCCTATTTCTCTGGGTTCCTTCCGAATTACCCTTAGGTTGACACTTCTCCCTGCCAGAACACCAGGATCCTTACCTAAAGCTCACCACAAGAGATCCTAGCATAAAATCACACTGCCCTAAGGCCCATCAGCCGCTATATTCCCTCTTAGCACCCAAAAAGTACCACAATCGAGACACCCGCTCTGAAGAGACCTTCTGTGAATCTAAATTTGTTTCCTTACGTTCCTGAGACTGAAATGTAGAATCCATAATGATATAGCAATACCATGAATCTCAACACCACGCAATGCAAATCCCAGATTCTAGCCATATATAAATCCGAAAATTCCTCAAATGCCGCATATGAGTCTTAAACTCCTTAGAGGTTCCTCAAGAGTCATCCACCCTATGCAAATCTCAAATGAACCGCTCAAACGAGCCAAACAATCCGTGCTCCATTAGCACACCAGCACCCAAAGAAGTAATCCACACATTCAAGAAATTGAGTAAATTCCTACTTCATGCGCACCACATCCTCCACGAATCACAACTCAGTCATTATATGATTCCCAAATACCCGTAAAGTGTAATACACCATGCATCCCAATATTTCCTTCCTTAAGTCATCCCAAAAACCAGCCTCTACAAGTCATAGGCGATCCACAAGTATGCCTCAGACCGAAACCAATACAATATGTAACCATGTAATCAAATCGTCTATAACAGACTCCCCCACTTGGCTCAAAGTCATAGATCAAAACACGCGACGACTCACAATGACCATACTCTATTACTGCCATAATACCGCAGTGATATCCAACTAAATCCTTCATAAGCTCATGCAACACAAACCATTTAATACCTCAAATTATCTGCTAATCTTGCATTCATCCTTGTGACGGTCAAGTTGACTTTCTCAACTGATCCAAACTCAAATCGCAACACATATAACCCACTGATAGAAAGAAACTCTCTACACAACATCATAAGGATCACATATTCGTAAACTATCCCGCAGGAGATAACTCGCCTGCTTAGCCTCGACTGGCTTCCCTCTACCCCTTCATGGCCACGACAACTATACAATCACTGTATCCCCTCGAAACAAGACATGAGAATCTACTTCGTTCCACAAATGAAATAACATGAAAGAGTCCCTCAAAATCCTCATAACTCCAGATCGTGTAACACATCTAAAAAAATCGAGCACTGAATATTCCTTTTTACATCTCAAGCAAACTCTTCTCAACATATTTCAACCATCCGAACGCTTTTTGTAGTCACATCCTACTCATCATATAGCCATCCAACCACTCATTGAGCCATAAATTCCATACATAGGCACACTATTGGACATATGAGTCCAAAAGCACATGCTTACACAATTCAAACTACCGAGCATAAGTTGTGGTCCAAACCGGCCCTCAAGCCCACTAGAATGGCCCATCACCTAAACACAGAAAAGACATCTCGTGCCTCATCCATAGAATCACAAGCCGTCAATGCACAGCTGATACCGGGCGCTCACATGCGCAAACAAGTGAGTGGAAGGAATTCAAAGAGATACGCTCCAAGATGAATCAATGCCGCACAATAAGGAAAGAAAGATGGGAAATTTATCCTAAATGCCCTGTGGCCTTTCGAAGACAGGTGTGGACGTCATCATACCTATCTACAAGACCCTACTAGACACTTGCTCATGACTCGTAGAACCTGTGAACCTAGTGCCCCAAAATCTAACTAGTCATGGTGGCATCTAACCTAACCCGCTAGGTAAGCCAATTAGCAACAATCCAATTCAAATGAGATTAACTGAGAGAAATATCGATACTATACTAAACTTTTTCACAAAGAATCCCCAAGGACTGGTAGTACAAATCATGAGCTGCTAAGATTTAGAGTTTACAAAGCTGGTAGGAAATAAAATACATTAACTATTTAAAATATACATGAACTAATTAATAATTCTAAAGCCATCAAGAAAAATAGGAAGCTATGACCGGAACGCAGGTACATCTTCAATGCCAGACCCGCCATACACAGCAACATCAGCATCCAAAAACTGCATGCAAGGTGCAGAAGTATTGTATGAGTACAACTGACCCCATGTACTTAACAAGTATCCTAACTAACATCAACGGGATAAAAGAAGCAAGAACTATAGATGATACTCACTAACACTTGTGCAGTTCAAAATTTCAACAAGTTTAGAACAGATATAGGATCAAATCAAGAAATCTCAGGTAAAACCATTTTGATGCTCACAATTCTTGGTTTTAAAGTGTCCAGCTCAGTCAACAATCCAGCAATAGGGAAGATATGCAAGTAAATCAGGTAAACAATCAAGGAAATTGCAAGTAAAGATGAAAGGCAATAACCAAATATCAGTCTATTGCGGCGCGAAACCCGATCTAATAACAGTAACCAGCTCTTCTAGAGCTCACATCAACTAGAAACCCGTCAGTTTCTCACAATCTGCATGTACACCATCAGGAGAGAAACATGAGAGGGTGACCTTAGGGGGATGGATCTGTATCCACACGCTGCACGGACAACTCATGTGCTAATAATATCAACCGCACGGACAACTCACTTGCTGCACGAACAACTCACTTGCTATAATATTAATATATGGATCCGCACGGGCAACTCAGGTGCTGCATGAACAACTCACGTGCTAAAAATATCAATCCGCACGGATAACTCATGTGTTGCACGGACAACTCATGTGCGAATATCATAATCCGCCCGGTGTAGTCACAACACAATATCATAATCCGTCCGGCATGGTCACAAGCATGTCAACACAATCCGCCCGACGTGGTCACACGCATCTAGTCCAAATTATATCACAGAGAAGCAAGTACAAGAACATATGTATATGATGGATAAATATCAGATTTCATGCTCTTGGACTTCTATAATAACATGCTAAGGTGTAGGCACGTGCAGTATGTGCTATCATAGCTCAAATCGGCAATTTATCACTGAAATTGTAATTATCAAGTTTATTCAGGGAATTAGCCTCTTCATAACCTCAAGCATGGCTAGAATAGTTCACAGCTATGGTACAAATATGAGAAATATTATAGCTTAAAGCATAACAGTCAACTTTAGGCATATCATAGCCTAAACACTATCCCGAGCATAGATAAATACGCATGTGCTCGCACATGGATTTCAACCCCACACATATGCGCACCCATAGCATGTAGCTATCACAAATAATTCAGGCAACTAGTGCCTCAACCAAGTTTAGATAGGATTCTTACCTGGAACAAGCCAAATCCAATACCGAGCAAGCCAAACGATACTCCAAAAATGCCATCCCGCGCGTATTGACCTTCGAACGGCTCAAAACTAGCCAAAAGCAACTCAAGAACATCAAATAATGCCAAAGGAAACAATCCCAATCGATAAAGGTGGAATCTTTAATCAAAAGCTCAAAGCCAACCAAAAAGTCAACCCTGGGCCCGCACCTCGGAACTCAACAAAACTCACAAAATCCGACAACCCATTCAATTATGAGTCGAACCTTACTGGTTTCACTCCGATCTGACTCCTAATCGATGTTCAAAACTCGAAAAGTCACTTTTTGAAATTTTAGAAAATATCTCTGAATTTCCCTTTTAAAATCATATACCAAATGCCAAAAACGAGGATAGATTCGTGAAATATATTTAAAACCGAGTACAGAGTACTTACCCCAATCCATATGGTGAAAATAGCTTCAAACATCATCTCAATCTGAGCTTCATAGCTCCAAATATGCTAAAAAAGAACAACCCTCAATTAAAAAGCTTCTGCCTAGACTTTTCCGCACCCGCGACACCCTCATCGCACCTGCGATGTCGCTTTTGCGACAAAATTAACGATTCTGCAAACATTCCTTGACCCAGAACTCGTCGCATCTGTGACAGAAAAATCCGCTTATGAGGTCGCGCTTCTGCGCTCAGGGACCACACTTGCAATTGCGCAGCTGCGCTCATGCACCTGCACCTGCGACCTTTATGTCCAGCCTCCCACTTTGGCTTATACGATAGATACGCCACACCTACAGGGTCGCGTCTGCGACCAGCCCGCCAAAGATGCGCACACACCAGAACCAGTAGCCTCAGCCAATGCTAGAAAGTCCAAAATGATACAAAACCACCTTCGTAACTCACCCGAACCCCTCGGGACCCCGTTCGAACACACCAACAAGTCCCATAACCTAAAACAGACCTACTCAAGGCCTCAAATCATGCATAACAATATCGAAACGACAAATCACACCTCAAATCAAATATAATGAACTTTGAATCTTTTAATTTCAAGAACTCGTGCCGAAACATATAAAATCAACTCAGAATGAACTCAAAATATGCACACAAGTCCAAAATGACATAACAAAGCTATTCCAATTTTCGGAACCACAATTCGAACCCGATATCATCAGAGTCGACTCTCGATCAAACTTATGAATATTCCAAACCTTCAAATTGCCAACTTTCGCCAAATAATGCCAAAACCTCCTAGAAATATCCAAATGCAAATCCGAGCATACGCCCGAGTCCAAAATCACCATCCCGACCTAATGAAATCATCCAAATTCTGATACGAGGTCAAATACAAAAAAGTCAAACTTGGTCAATTCTTCCAACTTAAAGCTTCAACATGAAATTAATTCTTCCAAACAAATTTTGAGAAATCTGAAAACCAAAACCGACGATTCAC
This sequence comes from Nicotiana obtusifolia, assembly GCA_002018475.1. Lineage (NCBI taxonomy): Eukaryota > Viridiplantae > Streptophyta > Magnoliopsida > Solanales > Solanaceae > Nicotiana > Nicotiana obtusifolia. The sequence continues at coordinate 10,902 of MCJB01048689.1, forward strand.
ACAAGTCAAAATACATCATACGATGCCTCTCAGGACTTCAAATAGCCGAACGAAATGCAATTGCTCAAAACAACCGGTCGGCTCGTTACAATCTCCCATATTTGGCTAGTCCCTTTTCTTGTAGGAAAAGGTTTGGACTTTTATAGATTGAGGATCCTTCCTTCTCACTCAGTAGCATCCACAATGTAGCCATAATGGGTTTGAGAGTCTTGTTTAGGGGGAGAACTTTCGGGACAAGTGTTAGCATGCTACTTGTGTTTGCCTCTTTGAGAGGTTGTTCTCTCAATATTTTATACTCTCTTTTATATAGTGGATTGCTCATCTCTGCCTGTGGACGTAGGTTAATTGACCTAAACACATTAAATTTTTGTGTCTCATTTGGTATATTTCTCTTTTATTATCTGATTTATCATCGTTCAAGGTTTGCTTTATTAGCTTCCGCATAACACCTGATTATTCTGATCCTAATAAGTGGTATCAAAGCGAGGTTCAAGAAAGGTTTATCTAGGTGAGTTTAGTTCTAGTCGCAACCTATTTGATGATAATCATGATTTTTGTCTGAGAAATTTGGCTAGAGTGTTACACACATTGAGACAAACTTTACGGTGGAGATTTGGAGATGCAATATGTTGAAGGTTATGTGAAGAAGGTGGATCAAGTTTGTTTTGTTAGAAAATTCAAGCCAAGGGGGAGAAATGTTAGGTGTTTGTCCTGATTTTCTTACCATATTTGATTTTTCTATCTCTTAAAATAAAGGGCAACATATTAACCATAATTGGGTCTCCTTCTCATAGAAGAAAATTATAAATCTCCCATAGTTGGATTGTCCCTTTATTGTAGGAAAAGATTTGGACTTCTATAAATTGAAGATCCGTCCTTCTCATTCAATAGCATCCACAATGTACCCATAAGAGATTTGAGAATCTTGTTTAGGGGAGAACTTTTCAGGACAAGTATTAGGCTACCACTTCTGTTTGCCTCTTTGTGAGGTTGTTGTCTCAATATTTTATACTCTCTTTTATATAGTAAATTGCTCATCTCCGCCTGTGGACGTAGGTCAATTGACCGAACTACATTAAATATTTGTGTCTCTTTTGGTATATTTCTCTTTTTGTTGTCTGATTTATCGTATTTCAAAGTTTACTTTACTAGCTTTCGCATAACACATGATTATTTCGGTCCTATCAAGTGGTATCAGAGCAAGGTTCAAGACAGGTTCATTTAGGCGGATTTAGTTCTAGTCGCCACCTACTTGATGGTAATCATAATTTTTGTCTGAGAAATTTGACCGGAGTACTACGTAGGTTGAGACAAACTTTGTGTTAGAGAATTGGAGACGCGATCTATTGAAGGTTATGTGAAGAAGGTGGATCAAATTTGTTTTGTCAGAAAATTCAAGCCAAAGGGGAGAACTGTCAAGTGTTTGTCCTGATTTTCTTACCATATTCGGTTTTCCCAACTCTTCAAGGAAAGGGCAACATATTTACCATAATTGGGTTTTCCTTCATCTAAAAAAAAGTTATAAATCTCCCATATTTGGCTTGTCCCTTTTCTTGTAGGAAAAGGTTTGGACTTCTATAAATTGAGGATTCTTCCTTCTCATTCATTAGCATCCATAATGTAGCCTTAATGGGTTTGAGAGTCTTGTTTAGGGGGCAGAACTTTTCAAGGAAAGTGTTAGCATGCCACTTGTGTTTGCCACTTTGTGAGGTTATTCTCTCGATATTTAGTACTCTCTTTTATATAGTGGATTGTTCATCTTCGCCTGTAGACGTAGGTCAATTGACCTAACCCCTAACCACGTTAAATGTTTGTGTCTCTTTTGGTATATGTCTATTTTGTTATCCGATTTACCGTCGTTCAAGATTTGCTTTACTGACTTCGGCATAACACCTGATTATTCCGGTCCTATCAAGTTGTATCAAAGCGAGTTTCAAGACAGGTTCATCTAGGCAGGTTTAGTTGTGGTCGCAACCTATTTCATGGTAGTCATGATTTTTGTCTGAGAAATTTGACCGAAGTGCTACACACATTGAGAGAAACTTTGTGATGTAGATTTGGAGATGCAATATGTTGAAGGTTATGTGAAGATGGTGGATCAAGTTTGGTTTTCAAAAAATTCAAGCCAAGGGGGAGATTTGTCAGGTGTTTGTCCGGATTTTCTTACCATATTTGGTTTTTCATGTCTTGAAGAAAAGGGAAAAATATTTACCATAATTGGGTTATCCTTCTTGTATAAGAAAATTATAAATCTCATATATTTGGCTAGTCCCTTTTTTGTAGGAAAAGGTTTGGGCTTCTAAAAATTAAGTATCCTTCCTTCTTTTTCCGGTCCTAACAAGTGGTATCAGAGCGAGGTTCAAGACAGATTATTCTAGGCAGGTTTAGTTGTAGTCACAAACTATTTGATGGTAATCATGATTTTTGTTTGAGAAATTTGACCGAAGCGCTACACATATTGAGACAAACTTTGTAGTGGAGATTTGGAGATGCAATATGTTGAACGTTATGTAAAGAAGGTGGATCAACTTTATTTTGTTAGAAAATTCAAGTCAATGGGGAGATTTATCAGCTTTTTGTCTTGATTTTCTTACCATATTTGATTTTCCTATCTCTTGAAGGAAAGGGCAACCTATTTACTATAATTGAGTTTTCCTTCTTTTAGAAAAAATTATAAATCTCCAATATTTGGCTTGTCCCTTTTCTTGTAAGAAAAGGTTTGGACTTCTATAAATTGAGGATCCTTCTTTTTTATTCATTAGCATCCATAATGTAGCCTTAATGGGTTTGAGAGTCTTGTTCGGGGGGGGGGGGGGGGGGGG
>MCJB01048689.1:13743-38270 GCA_002018475.1 Nicotiana obtusifolia
GGGGGAGGGGGGAGAACTTTTCGGGAAAAGCGTTAGCATGCCACTTGTGTTTGCCTCTTTGTGAGGTTGTTCTCTCAATATTTAGTACTCTCTTTTATATAGTAGATTGCTCGTCTTCGCCTGTAGACGTAGGCCAATTGTCCTAACCACGTTAAATGTTTGTGTCTCTTTTGGTATATTTCTCTTTTGTTATCTGATTTATCGTCATTCAAGGTTTGCTTTACTGACTTTCGCATAACACCTGATTATTCCGGTCCTAACAAGTGGTATCATAACGAGCTTTAAGATAGTTTCATCTAGGCTGGTTTAGCTATAGTCGCAACCTATTTGATGGTAACCATGATTTTTGTCTGAGAAATTTAACCGAAATACTATACACATTGAGACAAACTTTATGGTGGAGATTTGGAGATGCATTATGTTGAAGGTTATGTGAAGAAGGTGGATCAAGTTTGTTTTGTTCGAAAAGTCAAGCCAAGGGGTAGAATTATTAGGTGTTTGTCCTAATTTTTTTACCATATTTGGTTTTTCTATGTCTTGAAGAAAAGGGCAACATATTTACCATAATTGGGTTTTCCTTCTTGTAGAAGAAAATTATAAATCTCCTATATTTGGCTAGTCCCTTTCTTGTAGAAAAATATTTGGAATTCTATAAATTTAGTATCATTCCGTCTTATTCAGTAGTATCCACAATATAGCTTGAGTGTCTTATTTAGGGGGAGAAGTTTTCGGGACAAGTGTTAGCCTTCTACTTGTGTTTGCCTCTTTGTGAGGTTGTTCTCTCAATATTTTATACTCTCTTTTATATAATAGATTGCTCATCTCCTCATCTTTTTCTGTGGACGTAGGTCAATTGACCAAACCACATTAAATGTTTGTGTCTCTTTTGATATATTTCGCTTTTGTTATCTGCTCTATCGTCGTTCAAGGTTTGCTTTATTAACTTTCGCATGACACCTGATTATTCTGGTCCTTTGATTGTCTTCCATTTTTTAAAGTTTGTACATATTGATATGAGATACGTGTCTGTGTCCAGGAACTAGTAAGAAACAAAGAACTAGCAGGATGTGAATGTTATCACTCGTGTTTTTTGGATTACGGAGCTAACATTATCCACGCATGAGAAGGCCACCAATGGGAGGTTTATGTGATTAAGCCCCTACGTTTCCTCTTCTTTTCTACCAATTTTTCTCTATAACAAAGTGTGTTTTTCCTCACCTCTTATAAAAGTTGGAAAAACATATTCTTCTGCTAATGCTAGTTAAATTGAACTACTACCCTTGTTCAAGAGAAAAGTGCGACCATAATCCTCAGATTGTTTGGTGGCAGTTGAGGTACAGTAAAATATGTTTAACTGTTATAAAGAAAAAAAAAAGAGAGAGACGATGTGGGGGTGGTGAAACTAAGGTAAGAAGATCCGACAAATTCTGCAGTTTCTGCTATGATTTCATAACACGAAACTTTTGGCATCTTGCATCTGGTCACTCACAGCTGGAATTGTACACTAACAATTTTCGTCCCCTCCCCACAGTGCATATCCATCTCTCAAAATCTCGTTTGTACAGACAAATTTTACTCACTCACTAATAATACATAATTTTATTAATTTAATATAGTTAAAAATAGAGTAATTGATACAGCAATGCATATTAATTAATCATATTATTAAGCGATACTCTTAGGGTCGTTTGGTAGCTGGTTAGGGTTATGCATGTATTAATAATTGTATGGGCTAAAACTACCATGATTATATGTGGACCAGGTCGACATTAAGAAAGCCTTCGAAGGCACCACGTGTCGTCAACAAAAAATAATGATTTGACTTCAAAAGGTCGATGTCCTGAGAAAATAACACGTCGTCGACGAGGTCGAGGTGACTCAACAGAGGACTAGGATGAGGACGAGGACGAGCACTCCGTTTATTAAAACAGTAATGGCTTGTTCTGTGATTAAGGTTCCCTAGAGATTATTCTAGTGAATATTCCTCTCCGTTGTACTATTTAGGGTTTTGTGTCCCATGTACCCATATAGATAGAAAGATATGTAGTTATAGGGGGGATTGAAAATTTATTGTAAAAAATAATACATTGACATTCTCTGAAGTTCACCTTTTTCTCATATCTTTATCTATCCTTTCTCTCCCGATCCAAGGAGGATCCGAATATTCAAGGCTTATCATTATCTATCCTTGTCAGGAGAATTATTGGGGAATGTCACCTCTGTCGGGTGACCTCCATCCATTTATTTACTTAAATATCATTTATTGTTATTTATTGCTATCTTCCATATTCTTGAATCATTTATTATACCATTATTGTTGTCATTTATTGCTACTCAATAGCACACGTGGGATCGTACTACAAAAATATTTGGTATATCTTTTGGCTACTAGTATTGGCTCAGATTAACACTACTTTATTACAAATTTGATTTTATAAATCCAGATCTAAATTTTGGGTCATACAATTTGGCGCCGTCTATGGGGATGTCTCAGCCAATTTTTTAGTTTTCATTAGATCTAAATCTATATCACGTGACTTGTTAATCTAACAAACCACAAAGTTTATCTTTTTTCTCGGTGCGTACAAGAAAAAAACTCTCCATGGCAGGTAACCAAGAAAGCAGAACGAAGGCAACATATAATGTTCCCCTTAACCTCATGAGTGCCATCAATGAAGGCTATGACACCCAAGATGAGGAGGTGATGCCCACGGCCTCTCTCAGACAAGAGAATTTGCATGCTCCTTTCTGCATCACAATAAAACCAAACGGGAAAGGGGCCTCCACATCCACGGGAGAGCGGGCGCCACCCGCTATGGAAAAACTCCTCGAAGCACGGATAACTAATACTCTAGTCAGCGTGCTCAGTAAGCAAGCCCCATGCACGACCATATCATGGACCAGGACACTGCATATAACACTATCGTGGGACGACCATGGATACACCCTATCAGAGTCGTCCCCTCCAACTTATACCAAGTCATCAAATTTCCAACACCCTGGGGAATATTCAGCATACGAGGAGAACAACGTTCATCCCGGAATGCTATCGAATCGTCATGGATGGCACAATAACTCAATAAAAAAAGATAAGCAAAAAGAAGCATAGCAATTAGCAGGGTCGAGGCTGCCACAGGTCGAAGCCAAAGAAGTCATTATGGACCTAGAGATGGTCAAAGCAGCAAGGTCAACCATAGAAGACCTCGACCCCGTCCCGCTAGATCATAGAGACCTTAGCAAAAAGACCTATATCGGCTGCAAACTTTGAGACCCAGGTAAATTTAGTCAATTCTTAGTAACTAACATAGATTTATTTGCCTTTAGTCATGCAGATATGCCAGACATCCTCAAGGAAATCGCTACGCACATGCTTAATGTCGACCCCTTCTACCCCCAGTGAGACAGGTCCGGCGAAAGTTCAATCCCACAATCAATGAGGCCGTCCACGAAGAAGTAGAATTGGCCAATGGCTCTATCAAGGAGTCAAAATACCCCAAATGGATTGCCAGTGTGGTAATGGTTAAAAAGAAAAATGAGAAATGGAGGATGTGTGGGAACTTCATGGACCTGAACAAAGCAAGCCCAAAGGATTCATTCTCATTGCCATACATCGACCAACTCATCAACGCAACAGCAGGACATGAGCTATTAAGTTTTCTGGACGCCTACTCAGGTTACAACCAAATACTCATGGAGGAAGAACACCAAGAGAAAACTATGTTCATCACCTATAGGGGAACATATTGTTATAGGGCCATGCTATTCGGGTTGAAGAATGCAGGGGTTACCTATCAAAGATTGGTCAAGAAAATGTTCAAAGATCAACTTGGCAAAACCATGGAGGTATATATCAATGACATGTTGGTCAAGTCCGTGAAGGAAGAGGATCATATCGACCACCTAAAGGAAGCCTTCGATATACTAAGAAAGTACAAAATGAAACTAAACCCCGAGATTTGCGTGTTTGGCGTAGCCTCAAGGAAATTTTTTGGCTTCTTGGTATCACAGCGAAGGATTGAGGTCAACCCAAATCAAATTAAGGCTATCGACGGGATACCAGAACAATTGACCCCTAAGAAGCGAGTCCAGAGACTAATCGGTCGAATTGCCGCCCTATCCAGATTTATCTCGCGATCGTCCGATAGGTGTCACAGGTTTTTTAGCATAGTCAAAAAGGATAGCAGCCTCGAGTAGATGCCCAAGTGTGTACAAGTGTTGCAAGAACTGAAGGAGTACCTATCGTCACCGCTCTTGCTTTCAAAGCCCGAGCCCGGGGAGCACCATCTCGTTTACCTTGCCATCCCGGAAGTAGCGGTAAGTGCGGTCTTAGTTCTAGAAGACAAAGGTACGCCAATCTTCAATTTATTATATCAGTAAAACACTTGTCGACGTCGAGACGAGGTACCCTCACCTCGAGAAACTAGCCTGAGCCCTGGCCCTGGTTGTAGCTTCATGAAAGCTCAGGTCATACTTCCAGTGCCACTCGATCTCAGTCGTCACAACTTTTCCTTTCAGAAACATATTACACAAACCCGAGCTATCGAGGAGGCTGGCCAAGTGGGCCATTGAATTAAGTTAGCACGGCATCACTTATCAGCCTTGCACAGCAACAAAGTCACAAATGATCGCCGACTTCGTCGCAGACTTTAGCACAAAATTAATGCCTAAGGATGAAAAAGAAGCCACTCAAGCTTCTCTTCAAACACAGGACCTTTAGGTCCTACACACTAACGGTGCGTCCAATGCCTATGGGTTCGTACTGAGACTCGTGCTCGAGGTTCCCTCAGGCAAAATAATTCACCAATCCATAAGGTGCCCAGATATGACTAACAATGAGGCCGTAATTGCAGGATTGAGACCAGCACTCAAGTATGGGGCGGAGCAATTGAAGCTTCGTTGTGATTCTCAGCTCGTAGTCAACCAAGTTACTTAGACTTTCCAAATCAAAGACCAAAGGTTGAAGAAGTATTAGACCGAGATCTGCAGATTGCTGCCCAATTTTGATGAATGCCGGCTCGACAAAACTACGAACTCAGAACGTCGAAGCAGATGGCCTCGCCAAATTGGCTGCCGCCACCAAAAGCATAACTCCTGGAGACAAGAATGTAGTTCATCTCCTCAGATCAGCATTAGACCACATCAAGGTAAAATCTATAAATTTAACTTAGGACTGGCGCAATTGTATTATAAACTATTTATAGGACGGCACCCTCCCAAGCGACAAAAAGGAAGCTAAAAAGCTGAAAATGCAAGCTGCTAGGTACAGCCTCCTTCACAACAACTTGTATACAAGAACGTACGGGAACCCATTAGAAAAATTCTTAGGCCTAAACCAAACCTAATGCGTTCTCGAAGAAGTCCATGAAGGTCATTACAGCGGTCATTCCGGTTACCGAGCACTTGTCAGGTGCCTCATACGGGTCAGGTATTATTGGCCCTACCATGAACAAAAATGCCTTAGAATTTTTGAAGAAATGCGAGCAGTGTCAAAAATACGCCCCAATAATCCACCAAGCACGTGAACACCTCCATTCTATCACCTCTCCATCGCCATTTATTAAATGGGGAATGGACACCCTGGGACTGCTTCCGCTAGGACGAGGGAACATAAAATTCCCTTTAGTTTTAACTGACTATTTTTCTAAGTGGGTGCAAGCAGGAGCATTCTCCCAAGTTCATGAGCAAGAGGTAATCGCCTTCATATGGAAAAACATCATCTGCCGATTTGTCCTACCTAAAGAGATAAGATGTGACAACGGGTCCCGGTTCATGGGAAGAAAAACCACCGAGTTCTTTGAGAAGTGGCACATTAAGAGGATACTTTCAACTCCTTACCACTCTACTTGCAACGGACAGGCAGAATCCTCCAACAAATCTATCTTAAACATCATGAAAAAGAAGCTCAAGAAGGCCAAGGGACTTGGCCAGAAATACTCCCAGAAGTATTATGGGCGCACAGAACAACCCCGAAGATGAGCACAGGAGAGACACCTTATTCTCTAGTCTACCAAACAAAAGCAGTTATACCAGTCGAAGTAGGAGAACCCAGCTTGAGGTACTCTTTTTTCCCTCACTTGAGTTATGTCTCAATAGGGTTTTCTCAAAGAGATTTTTAACGAGGTGACGAGTGGGGCACAAGAGCAGACATATTTTTCATTGCCCGACAATCTCTAAGTCGAAAAATAAAAGGACTAGATATACTAGAACTGGGACTGGAATGCCAGCCAATACCCGAAACTTGTGGTACGTACGATCAACTTGAACAACACCTATCGACCCACGGCCACAACTTAGTAAAAGGTAAGTTTGACCAGTTCGAACAACTCCTATTGGCCCACGGCCACAACTTAACAAAAATAATACGTTCGATCAATTCGAACAACACCTACTGGCTCTCGGCCATGACTTAATAAAAGGTATGTTTGACCAGTTTGAACAACACCTATCGGCCCTCGACAATGACTTAATTAATGGTACGTTCGACTAGTTCGAACAACACCTAGCGGCCCTCAGCCACAACTCCTATCTGCCCATGGCCGCAACTTAAAAAAATGGTATGTTCGATCAATTCGAACAACACCTACCGGCCCTCGGTCACGACTTAATCAAAGATTTGACCAGTTCGAACAACATCTATCGGCCCTCGGCCATGGCTTAATCAAAGGTACTTTCGACCAATTCGAACAACACCTATCGGTCCTCGGCCATGACTCGATGAAAGGATATTCTGGCCTAACCCAACAGTATGTTCGACCCATTCGAACAACACATATCGGCCCTCGGCCTAAACTTGAATAGAAGAAGAAGAAAACACATGAACAAAACATAAATGCAAAAACAATGCAAAAAGACAAAAAGGTACGAAATCAAAACAAATTGTTGTATTTCATAAGAAAGTTTTAAAAAGACGTTCTAAGAAGCCAACAAAAGATACAATACAGAAGTTGAGCAAAAAAAGATAAACATTCAATGGCCGTCGCCACCCCGATCTCCACCATCCTCTCCCTCCCCGCTCGACCATAAGCAGCATAATACCAAGCACTGTCCGCGAGCTGGTCCACACCCCCTCATCGCCGTCCTAGGAATCAGGCTGAGGTGTATTGGAATCAAAGTAGCAGGCGAACCGGGCCTCACGAGCTTTGACTCGAGCCTCCTCAATGGCCGTCTCAAAATCGCAGCCCATCTTTTTAAAATCATGAATCACATCCAATCGGGCTTCAGTGAGGATCCAATTTTCGTACCTCTCTTGAGGAATGTTAGGAAATTCAGAGGCATAAGACATAGAGGGCCGCTCGGCCAGTCGGGCATTCTCGAACGCAGCAGCAAAAACCCGCTCGAGCAGTCGGGCATTCTCTAACTTAGCAGTAGAAACCCGCCCAATCGGGCAATCTCGGCCTTGGCAGTAGAAACTCGCTCGAGTAATTCAGAGTTCTCCTCATCCAACTCCCCAATTCTCTCCTCAAGCTTGTCCTCTTTAGCCTAGGCCATCGACAGAGCTTTATCCCGCTTAGAACGGAGAGTTCTGTTCGCCAACTCCAGAATATCAACCCTCCTTCGAGTATCTATATGAGAGGACTCTACCTGCTCAAGCGTCTGCTACTTCTCGGTGACCTCCCCCTTGAGAGCATCCATTTCAAATTGGCACCTGCCTAACTCACTTTGCAAATGAACCAACTGATTCAGGAGGTCGCTGCATTGGGCCTCCACGCCCTTGCTCAGTTCGAGTCTTGCTATTTCCTCTTCAACTCTCCCTTGAGAACGTTGAACCTCTCCATGGCTGCCATGAGCTCCTCCTCATTCTTCTTCAACTCCTACCTCAAGGTTGGCATGTAGCCTCCTCGTGAAGGCCACCTCTGAGCGTCCCGGTAGTTCCCGCGAAACTCCTGGTACTTACCCTTCAGCTTCTGGTACCTCTCTTTCCACTTCTTCTCCCTCCCCACTCTTTCAATCTCCAGAATGATAGTCTACAAATCAAAGAAAAGAAAAACTTAAAACTTATAAGCAGTTTAAAGCACAAGAAAAAAGAAGGAAAAAGAACGAGGGACTGCTACAGTTACCTTGAGGGCAAAGCCGGCAATGCCTTTCACAGGGTGCCGTTAGACAATTCTTTGAGGGTCTCGCGCTCGGCTTTAGAGCAGAGAGGATCAAGAGTGTAGACCATGTCCTCGGTGTTTTCATCAGATCACAATCCATTGGACTCGTGATGGTCCTTGAACCTCCCTCCATCTTCACGTCGATCTAAGTAGTACCCTCATCGATCATTTTGAGATCCTCGGGGTCCATGTCCGAACCGGAATCGTTTCCCTTGTCGATGGGACCCTTTCCTTTGTCCCCCTTAGTAGAAGAAGCATCCCTAGCCGGCCTAGAAGAAGAGGCCTTCTCACAAGGTGCAGAGCTGTCGCCAAGCACCTCCTCTGCAACTGTCTCTATCTCGGCGTGCGAAGACGCGGCCGCATTAATCTCTTCTAACTGAGGCACCTCAGAGGTCCCCCCCAACATCCTCCACAATATATATATTTTCATAGTCTCCCGCACTACAAACTCATCCTCTATAATTCCACGGCGCGAGCAAACCTTTTCCTACATCCACGGCTTTTCTCTTATGGGGTCTTAGGTCAACATCATGTGTAGAGACTTCATCATCCTCGACGACGGATGGAACCAAGGGAGGAGCGGGCGCAGCAGCTGAGACGGGAGCAGAGACGGAAGGCGTAGCGACCTTTCTCCTCCTGGACGAGGGAACAGACACCCTATTCCTTCTTGCGGCCCCCCTGAAAGAACCTAGAGAAAACACAAAAGGTAAGCGTAACGATGTAAACCAATACGAGTACGACGGTGACAGGAAGAAGGAAATCACCTATTGAAGGGAGGGCTGATTTGAATTTCTAATAGAAGCTCGGCCAATCATGGTGCAAGGGAGAACTTTCCTAACCCAGTCGGTGAGATACGTCACCAACTGAAGAGGTCGACTAGTGGATGCAAAAAAAGAAGAGTTATTCGACCAGCACATAATGAACAAATATTTGAAAAGGTAAAAGCAAAATCACGAGTACTTACGAGTGTGGTTCCGGGCCTCTGTTACAACCCATAATTGCGTACGTTAGATTACGCCGTAAGATAGTCTACATATAAGGGCCTAAGAACCAGAAAAAAATTCAAAAAGTCAAGAAAATGAGCAAAAGGCATCGTCAAACTGGGTATGCTACCGCAAAACCCTCATGCGAGCCGCATTTTCTCACGCTGAGATCGCAAACCAAGACAGAATCTTGGGCCAAGACCAACACCAAATATGCGGTCACATTTCTAAAATGTGAAACGTATATCTAACACTAAAATCGCAGAACAAGACAGATTTCTAGACAAAGATCAATGCCAGAAATGCGGTCAATATGCGGTCGCATTTCTAAAATGCGAACCGCAAATCAGACAGCCTATATCGCAGACTGAGACAGATTTTTGGGCTAAAACCCGCGTCCAAAATGCGAACCACATGTTGGATACGCGATGTAATTGCGGTCGCAGACTGGTAGGCGTAAGGCACGCGCGTCACTTACTTGCCAAACTAAAGGACTAGATTAAAAGTTCCCAAGGCCGGTCAGGAGAGGACTTTTAAAGGATTATAACCCAGTTATTTCACCCTTATTTTAAACCCTAAAAACCAAATAGAACCCCTGCAACCCTTCTTAAAAATCCCACACAAGCCCTAATCAATTTCCCTCTCTTTCAAGTTCTAATTGGGAGTGAAGTCTAGAGTTTGAGGAACCAAGGAAAGGCCCTAACCGATTTTCTCTCTCTTTCAAGCCCTAATTGGGAGTGAAACCTAGAGTTTGAAGAACCAAGGATAAGGGTTGAGTTATCCAACAAGTGAGGTAAGTTACTGCTATCTTTCATACATTCTTTCTCCTGGGAATTCATGGTATTTCATCCTATACATGTAAGAACTCAAGGGACGGTGATTGGAAGCCGTGAGTTCGAGTTATTCACTGGTAGTGGACTGTGTTGTGGGTTGTTTGGTGTGCTGTTGGGATGCATGTTTTACTACTAATTTGTGGGGTTTTGGAGGAAGAAGGGTGTGGAGAAACACCATATAAATTTAGGGTTGTGGTTAATAATAACTATAACGTTTAGAGGATAATGATAGAATCGTTTCTTTATTGTAGACTAAGGAGTATGATAGTTGCATAGCTTGAAATTGGTGCAGAGTGTACAAGGTATGTGGGACTGTTCCTTTCTTTCTTTTGCACGACTTTGATTGTACATAATGCAACGAACGCCCCCCCCCCCAAACCCCCCCAAGGTGCTCTACTCTTAGAAGCTAGGAGTGCTTATTTTGTTTCCCCTCTTATGGGAGGATTGATGTGTGTTATTTCTTCGACCTTACGTCACTTTGAAAGGTTCATGAAGTGTGATTTCCATGAGTCCAGCATGCATTACCTATTTTACTCTACCGAGTCGCGCTATAGTCGGCCGGGTATGACACCTATTGTGCAATTATACATAAGTATATGTTTTACTCTACTGAGTCGCGCTATAGTTGATAGCTATTTTACTCTATCGAGCCGCTCTATAGTCAGCCGGGTATGGCACCTATTATGCAACCACTGATTAGTTGGGTATGATGATGACGAGGCCCACAGAGGCGTATGTATATGATGATGAGGAGGCCCACAGAGGCGTATGTATATGATGATTTTAAAAAGAATATCTGTATAGGCATATGCCCATCAGGAATTTCATGGTTAGTCACCCTCAAAGGCACTCAGATGGTACGGGTTGTATGTTTCTTATCCCGACACATATTACTGTTCTTATGTTATGTTTTCCTGTCTTACATACTCAGTACCTTATCCGTACTGAAGTCTGTTTATTTGTGGACGCTGCATGTCGTGCTACAGGTCCGGACAAACATATGACGAGGTTCCCCCACCATTGTAGGCTGCCCAGTTCAGTGGATATTGGCGAGATCCCTCCTTCGGACTTGCCGTGGTCTTGGTATGCATTTTGTTATAGGCATTATGGGCATGTCGGGGCCCTGTTCCGGCACAGGTTGCACTTATGTTCGTGTAGAGGCTCATAGACATGGGTTGACTCATGTATAGTTGGGATTGCCTTGTCGGCAAGTTTACTTTTGTTGTATAGTTATTTTTGCATGATCGCCTTGTTGGCCATGTTATATATATGTATATGTTAATGTCGTTCTCTGGATTTTGGGCTGATTAAGATTATGGTTTTCCATTCATACTAATCTCGTTGGCCCTTATAGACAATAAGAAAGGTTGATGAAATGTACGTCGGCACTCGGCAAGCAGGGTCCGGGTGCCCGTCATGGCCCTTCCAGCTTGGGTCGTGACAAACCCTCCGGCTTGGGTCTTGACAACCTCAAGAAAGACTATAGCATCGGCCACGACGACCACAGTCTTGACAAAGAAATAGTTAAGCCAGAATTTTTGGATACCATTATTATCATTATTTACTACCAAACATTTTCCCCCACGATGTCGAAGTTCAACATCATTCCTCGATAAAAGGTGCACGCGAACAAATGCACCAAGTGCCACACTGTGACCTCGACCCGGCCCAGTTCGGCAAACTTTGATAGCATCTTGATCACTTTAAAAAAATAGGGGGCGCAGTGAGCAGGGAAAACCTCACAGTGACGATAAATCTCCTCCACCAACGGAAGGAGAGGGAACGAGTAGCTGATGTCGAATGGGTAGGCATAAAGAGGACAGTACCCAGGACGGAGGACGTGCACTTCGTCGTTACCAGTAAGAATCAGCTCCACGTGGTCGGGGAGGCCAAACTTGGCTTTGAATTCAGCCAAACGATTAGTCATCATTGATGATTGAAATTTCTCAGTGATCACCTCTGGCGGCCGTTGAAGATTAGGTTTAGCATCGGAGTTGCGAGGGACTAACTATATGGGTTAAAACTACCATGATTTTATGTGGACCAGGTCGACATTAAGGAAGCCTTCAAATGCTGCTACGTGTCGTCGACAAGGACTAATGAAATTGGCTTCAAAAGGTCGATGTCCTAAGAACAGAACACATCGTCGACGAGGTCGAGGTGACTCAACAGAGGATGAGGACGAGGACGAGGACGAGCACTCCTTTTATTAAAACAGTAATGGCTTATTCTATGATTAAGGTTCCCTAGACATTATTCTAGTGAATATTCCTCCCAATTATGTTATTTAAGGTTTGGTGGCCCATGTACCCTTATAATAGAAATATATGTAGTTATAGAGGGAATTGGACGTTCATTGTAAAAAATAATGCATTGACATTCTTTGAAGATTCTTCCTTTATCATATACATACAAAGTTCACCTTTTTCTCATATCTTTATCTATCCTTTCTCCCCCGATCCAAGGAGCATCCGGATATTCAAAGGCTTATCATTATCTTTCCTTGTTAGAAAAATTATTAGGGAATCTCCCCTTTGTCGGGTGACCTCCATCCATTTATTCCTTAAATGTCATTTATTGTTATTTAATGTTATCTTTCATATTCTTGAATCATTTATTATACCATTATTGATGTCATTCATTGCTACTCAATAGCAACGTGGGATCTTACTACAAAAATATTTGGTCTATCTTTTGGATATTAATATTTGCTAAGATTAACCCTACTTTATTACAAATTTGATTGCATAAACCCATCTAAATTTTTGGTCATACAATAATGTAAGTATTAGTTATGTAGGAATTAGTTATCAAGAGTTTAGTTATGTTAGGATTAGTTATGTACGATTTAGTTATGCATGGATTAGTTATGCTGAGATTAGTTATGTAGAGATTAGTTATACGAAGATTAATTATACGGTAGTTACATAAGGATTAGTAATATAGAAATATAATGTGATTATTATTAATTATTAGTCTAGTTTATTCTATTAAAATTCTTAATATATTTTAAATATATTTCTTAAACAAAAAATACAAGTTTGAATAGAGGGTATTCTTGTACAAGTACTACTTATACATGTATACATCTTCTGTATCCTGCATAAATAATACATAGATTTTCTCATAACTTATACTTGTATTAGTTATGCATAAAATAACCAAACATTGTATTAGCAATGGTATATTTTATGTGAAAAAGAGAAAAAGCCAGCCAAATATTGTGTAACTTATGCTAGATTCTATATGGAGATTTTATTTATTTATTTTTGTAACCTAGAAATGTATAAAGTTATTCTAGTTTTAATACATGGATAACTCATCTCGAGCCGGCTACGTACCAAAACAACCCCTTAGTGCATACATTGGCGGAAAGTATTTCTTGTCCAGTATGTATAACCGATATTCATGGTACTTAAGACTTTGATTGCACATTGACGTATAGTACTTGTTATTTTTATGATAATAAAGGTAAAGATTTGGTTTCGAACAAAACACAAGAGATTTTGATAGAACTATCTTCTTCTATTCAAATTATGATGTTCTCATTTTCTCATTCCGTTAGTTGAGATGGTGAAAAATCTCTACATTCACTAATAAATATTAGAGTCCGGAACTAAGTGATTTATTTTTGGACTCAATGCATCCTAATTGAGACTCCCCGTATGTATTTTTACTGTTCTATGACTTGTGAGGATAGTTGGTTTAGGTTTGAAAGGGCTCGGGTTAAAACGGAACACTTAGTTCCTTAATAGTGGCATACGATGGACAAGTATGAGTTGAGTCAACATTTTGATAAACGGCCACGGAATTAGGATTTGAAGGTTCCAATAGGTTCGTATGATGATTTTGGCCTTGGGAGTGTGTTCGGATCGGGTTTCGGGTGATCCGGGAGCGTTTTGGCGCTTAATGTGGAAAGTTGGTTCATTGAAGGTTTTCTAGTTCTTTAAATTTAGTTTGGAGAGACTTTGGTGTTATCAAGGTCCTTTTGGAATTCTGAGCCTGGGAATAGTTTCGTATGGAGATTTATAACTTGTACATAAAATTTGGTGTCATTCCAAGTAGTCTAATTATGATTCGACGCGTTCAGAGCTAATTGAAATGCTTGAAGTTCATAAGTTGACTCAAGTTGGTTTTGGAGTACGATTCTTTATTTAGATGTTGTTCATGTTTCAAGGATTCGAGCCGGTCTGTATTATGTTTATGAACTTGCTGGTGCAATTGGTGGGGGTCCCGGATGGCTTAGTTGAATTTCAGACCACCCGGAGCTAAGTCTCAAAACTTGATGTTGCTGGTTCTAGTTTCCTTCTTCGCGAACGCGGAGGTGAAGTCGCATTCGCGGTGAAGAAATTGGGGGACATGGCATTTTTCCCTTCACGTACGCGTTTATGGGGCCGCGTTCCCAAAGGTCTAGGATTGGTAGCCTTCGCGATCGCGTATACGGGCCTGCGTTCGTGTAGAACAAAGTGCCTAGGGGAGGGATCAACCACGTTTCCTCTTTGCGTTCGTGAATGGCTGACCGCGTTCGCAAAGCTCAAGCTGGGCCTTCGCGATCGCGAGACAGCCCTCGCGTTCGTGAAGAAGGACTTCACTGCCTAGCCAGTTATGCCTTCACAATCGCGAGGCTTCTTCCACGATTGCGAAGAAGGGATCATTGGGCAGACTTGATTTTTAATACGTGACTTAGGCTTTTTTTTCTCATTTCCCAGTTGGTCTTGGGAGATGTTGAGAGCCTTTTGTGGGAAATTTTCATCAACATCAAGAGGTAAGTGAAACCTATCAATTTGTGAGTTAAATACACGGATTATGGGTAGATTTAATGTGAGATTAAGGGAAATATTGTGAGATTTTGTTGGATCCCAGGGTTTGGTAAAAATAAGATTTGACCACAAAATTGATTATGTAATTCGGAATAAATTATATATTTGAGTTTGTGAGGTCATGGGTAACATTTATATTCGAAAATTTCTGGAATCCAGGAACGTGGGGCCCGGGGGTGAATTTTAGGAATCTTCCATATCTGGTTGGGTAATCACCCTAATTTCTAAATATGAACTTTTGAGCATATATTCATTAGTTTATACGACTTTTGGTAGTTTCGGAGTCCTCGGCGTCCTTTGAGGAGTTCTAGTGAGGTTGAAGAGCCGAATTGAGGATTTGGAACCGAGGTAAGTCTCTTGCCTAACCTTGTAAGAGGGAACTTATCCCCTTAGGTGTATTACTTGTTGTGTTCTACTTGTTGTGTGGAGCTACGTACGCATGAGGTGACGAGAGTCTGTACGTAGCTATATTCATGATATGTCCGGATAGACTTAGATTCACATCATGCCTTTAATTGTGCTATTTTATGCCTATCCTATGCATTAATTATCTTGATTAGGACTGAGATTGAGGATTTTAATTAAAGATATCGACTTAGTCTCTTACTTTAGAAAAATTTGGAAATATTTGATAAATTATAGATCTGTGTCTTCTCGTCTGGCATGTGTTTCCGCGAGTGAGGTAAATTTCTCTACTCTTATGGGATCGGACCGTTCACCTTGGCACTGAAATAAATTACTTTTATGGGATCTGGCCATTCGCCTCGGCAGGATGGTAACACTACTCTTATGGGATCGGGGTGTTCGCCTTGGCAGGTTGGTAACACTATCCTTATGGGATCGAGCTGTTCGCCTCGGCAGTACTGAGTACCACTATTCCAATAGGTTCGGGCTGTTCGCCTCGGCTGCTTTGTACTTAATAATTGGAAGTGGATTTGGGTTTGGTAACAATTGAGTTAGCGCCTTCAAGGCCGGTTATGACATGTTTAGTGATCTGATATAGACTCATGTGTGGAATTGCTGTAGTTACTTTTATTTGCTTCGTAGCTACTTGTTGTACACTCACCATAACTACTTTATGTATTTCTATTATTATTTGACCTCTAGTAAGTGTCTAGTCGACCCCAAGTCATTACTTCTTCGATGTTAGATGAGATATTACGGGGTACGTGTTATTTTCCGTACTCACGCTACACTTCTACACTAAATGTGCAGGTACTGAGACAGGTACTACCAGTGGTCACGCGGGCACGTAGCCAATCCTCTACAGAGACTTAGTGGTGAGCTGCTTGCCTTGCTACTATCTATAGCATCGGAGTCTCCCTCTACCTTGTTTATTTTTTATGTCTATTATCTTTCAGACAGTAGCTATATGATTTTTGTATGTAATCTAGAATGCTCATGCATTTGTGACACCGGATTTTGGAGGCTTTTAACATCTATGTACTATTATACTTATTATTGCTGTCATTACAGTGGATGTATTTATCATGCTAGTATTTTGTTGAGAAAAGAGTACGTATAGTTGTATGATATCTTTATGGTTGCATGAGATCTTACTTATCTAAAAAGGAACATTTGTTTTAAATGTTGAAAAGCGGTAACTAAATTGTAGTTTCACTTGTGGGCTTGCCTAACGGCGGCGTTAGGTGCCACCATGACCTATTATGGGTTTTGGGTCGTGATAGCTTGGTATCAGAGCTTTAGGTTCACATAGACCTTACGAGTCATGAGCAAGACTCCTAGAGTCTTGCGGATCGCTATTAAGACGTCCGTACTTATGTTCAAGAGGCTATAGGGTGTTAGGAAACTTCACTTTCTTCATCTCCTATCGTGCAATTTATATTTTGCTAAGTCTTTCTGTTGGTCTCTCATAGATGGTCAGAACGCGCGTGGCGGATGTACCAGGTGGTAGAGGAGCTGCTCCCCCCATTGCTAGAGGTCTAGGCAGAGGCCGGGGGAGGGCTGCAGCTCCTGTCAGAGGAGGAGGGCGTCCTAGAGCTGTTCCCATTGTATCACCAGCGGATCCAGTGAAGGATCCTGTTATGGAGGATCAGGATGAGGCACCTGCAGCTGAGCTAGCCCCAACAGATTTCATGACTGCACTGGGATTCCAAGAGGTCATGGGCCGTATGCTACGGTTCATTGACTCTATGATGCAGACTGATTTATTTCCAGTAGACCCTGCCACATCTCAGGCAGGAGGGGGAGCATAGACCCCTACTGCTCAGGCTGTAGGGCACGCCGTTGCCGTTTATCAGACCCTAGGTGCACTACCTGCGGGTGTGGCCTAGCCAGTTGCAGCAAGTGTGCTAGAGTCTGTACCAGTCGCGACCGTTGATTAGCAGATGCGGCTAAATGGATGGACTAGACTTCGGCCCCCTATCTTTGGGGTGAGCGGTCAGAGGACCCCCAGGATTTCATTGACCGGTGCAAGGATAGGCTACGGAACATGGGGATATTAGAGTCCAACGAGGTGGAATTCACCACCTTTCAGCTTGAGGGCAAGGCCCGTAGATGGTGGCAGGCTTACCTTCTTATCAGGCCAGCAGGTTCACCTCCCTTTACTTGGGATCAGTTTACACATCTGTTCTTGGAGAAGTACATACTACCTTCAGAGAGAGGGGAGCTTCGGGGTCAGTTTGAGCGACTCCGTCAAGGTCATATGTCTGTGAACGGTTATGAGGCGAGATTCACTGACTTGTCTCGCCATGCAGCTGTAATACTTCCCACAGATGCAGAGAGGGTGCGGAGGTTCATTGCAGGTCTGCACCTTAAGATTCAAGTTTCTATGGCCCGTGAGATAGAGACGGGGATTCCCTTTCTTTAGGTTGTGGATATAGCTCGGAGGATCGAGCGTATTCATAACCGCAGCGGAGAGTTTGCACCGAGGGACAGTCTAGCAGGCCCATGTCGCCAGCACTACTGCCTGCTCCGAGTGCTCCAGCACGACCCTACTTTAGTGCCATTCTAGAGAGTATTTACCGTCCGCCAGCTATTCAAGGCTCCTCAAGTCGGTATTTAGTCCATCAGGGTCAGACTTTAGGTCAGCAGCCCACTGCTCCGAGGGGTTGTTTCGAGTGTGGGGATCTTGGCAACGTGAAGAGGTTTTGTCCCAGACTTCGGGGCAAGGCCGAGCAACAAGACTATTGGCCTATGATTACCGCACCAGATACTTAGGCGGAGGGAAGGTAGATAGGGATTGCCCTAGAGGTGGAGGCCAATCAGGTGGAGCTCCTGCTAGATTTTATGCTATCCCCGCCAGGACAGAGGCAATCGCCTCCAATGCAGTGACCACAGGTACTATTTCTGTCTGCCGTTGGGATGCCTCGATATTATTTGATCTAGGGTCTACTTACTCCTATGTTTCTTCTCTGTTTGCTCCTTATCTGGATGTACTTCACGAGTCCTTAGGTGTTCCTATATATGTGTCCACGCCAGTGGGGGATTCTGTTTTTGTGGATCAGTCTACCAATCCTGTGTGGTGACTTTCTGTGGATATGAGACCAGAGCGAATCTTCTATTGCTCGATATGGTTGATTTCGAGCTTATCTTGGGCATGGACTGGTTGTCCCCGTACCATGTCATTCTTGATTGTGATGCCAAGATTGCTACCTTGACGATGCCTGAGTTGCCTAGATTAGGGAGGAGGGGTTTGTCTGTTGGTACTTCCAGCCAGGTTATTTCTTTCTTGAAGGCTCGGCATATGGTCGAGAAGGGTTGTTTGGCCTACTTGGCCTTTGTTCGGGAACTACTACGGAGACTCCTATATTAGATTCAGTGCCGGTGGTACGAGAGTTTTTCGATGAATTTCCTATTGATCTACCAGGTATGCTGCCGGATCGTGATATCGATTTCGATATTGATTTGGTGCCAGGAACCCAGCCTATTTCTACTTCGCCTTATCGTATGGCTCCCAAGGAGCTGAGAGAGTTGAAGGAGCAGCTTCAGGAGTTGCTTGAGAAGGGGTTCATTAGACCCAGTGTGTCGCCTTGGGACGTACAGGTGTTGTTTGTGAAGAAGAAGGATGGGAGTATGCGGATATGCATTGATTACCGCTAGTTGAACAAAGTCACCATCAAGAATAAGTACCCGTTTCCGTTCATTGATGATTTGCTTGACCAGTTGTAGGGTGTCAGGATGTTCTCTAAGATTGACTTGAGATCAGGATATCATCAGCTGAAGATTCGTGCTTTGGATATTCCGAAGACAACTTTCCGGACTAGATATGGCCACTATGAGTTTTTAGTAATGTCCTTTGGCTTGACTAACACCCCGTCAGCATTTATGGATTGATGAATCGGGTGTTCAGGCTGTATCTTGACTTGTTTGTCATTGTTTTCATTGATAACATATTGATCTACTCACGTAGTATGGAGGAGCACGAGCGGCATTTGAGGTTAGTGCTTCAAACCTTGCGGGAACAGAAGCTTTATGCTAATTATCTCCAAGTGCGAGTTTTGGTTGGATTCCGTGGCTTTCTTGGAGCATGTTGTATCAGGTAAGGGTATTAAGGTGGATCCCAGGAAGATTAAGGCAGTCCATGGTTGGCCTTGTCCTACCACAGCGACTGAGATCAGGAGTTTCTTGGAGTTAGCAGGTTATTATCATCGTTTCATGGAGGGCTTCTCATTTATCGCAGCGCCCTTGACTAGATTGACCCAGAAGGGTGCTCCAATTAGATGGTCCGATGATTGTGGGGCGAGCTTTCAGAAGCTCAAGACCACTTTGATTAAAGCACCAGTGTTAGTATTGCCCTCCGGTTCAGGGATGTATACCATGTATTGCGACGCTTCGCGCGTTGGCTTGGGTTGTGTATTGATGCAGGAGGGGCGGGTTATTACATATGCTTCATGTCAGCTGAAGCCCCACGAGAAGAATTACCCCCTACATGATTTGAAGTTGGTCGCGATAGTTCATACCCTCAAAATCTAGAGGCATTATCTCAATGAGGTGTCTCGTGAGGTTTACACCGATCAACACAGCTTGCAACATTTGTTTAAGTAGAGGGACCTTAATTTGAGGCAGCGCGGGTGGCTTAAGTTACTGAAGGACTATGATATTACCATCCTTTACCATCCGGGCAAGGCGAATGTGGTTGCGGATGCCATGAGCAGAATGGCCAAGAGTATGGGTAGTTTGGCATCCATTTCGGCAGAGTAGAGGCCATTGGCTTTAGACATTCATTCCTTAGCTAACATACTCGTGAGGTTGGTTATTTCGAAGCCTAGTCGAGTTCTTGCATGTGTTGTGGTTGAGTCTTCATTACTTGAGTGGATCAAGGCTCGTCAGTACAATGATCTGCACTCTTTGGTCCTTAGAGAGACGGTACTATAGGGTGGCGTCAAGGAGGTTATTATCGGTGAGGATGGTGTTCAGCCACTCTAGGTCGCCTATGTGTTCCTAATGTTGATGGCTTGAGGGAGAAAATTCTATAGGAGGCGCACAGTTCTCGGTATTCTATCATCCAGGTGCTACGAAGATGTATCGTGATCTGAGGAAGTATTATTGGTGGTAGCAGATGAAGAAGGACATAGTTGAGTATGTAGTGAGATGTCTAAATTGCCAGCAGGTCAAGTATAAGAACCAGAGGCCAGGTGGCCTACTCCAACAGATGGTTATACCGGAGTGGAAGTGGGAGCGCATCACTATGGACATTGTAGTTTGGTTGTCACGAACGTTGAGAAAGTTTGATGGCGTTTGGGTCATCGTCGACAGGCTGACCAAGTCGGAACACTTTATTCCGGTGGTGACTACTTACTCTTCAGATAGGTTGGCCCAGATTTGCATTTAGGAGATTGTCCGGTTGCATGGTGTGCCTGTTTCCATCATATCAGATAGAGGCCCTTAGTTCACTTTGCATTTCTTGAGAGAAGTATAGAGCAAGTTGGGCACCCGAGTAGAGCTCAGCACATCCTTTCATCCGTAGACCGACGGGTAGTCGGAGCGGACAGTTCAGATTCTAGAGGGTATGCTCAGAGCATGTGTTATCGACTTTGGAGGGCAGGGGGATAGATTCTTTCCCTTGCCCGAATTTTCTTACAACAACAGTTATCAGTCCAGCATCGAGATGTCTCCATTTGAGGCTTCATAGGGTCGGCGATTTCATTCGCCCATCGAATGGTTTGAGCTCGGCGAGGCTAAGTTATATGGCACTGATTTAGTGAAGGATGCCTTGGAAAAGGTAAAGTTGATTCAGGAACGGCTTCGCACAACATAGTCCAGGCAAAAGAGTTACGCGGATCAGAAGACGCGTGATTATCATTTATGGTGGGCGAAAAGGTTCTGTTGAAAGTCTCGCCAATGAAGGGCATCATGAGGTTCGAAAAGAAGGGCAAGCTCAGCCCAAGATTTATTGGCCCATTTGAGGTCATGAGGCAAGTTGGGGAGATTGCTTATGAACTTACTTTGCCTCCCAGTCTATCGGGAGTTCATCCGGTCTTCCACGTGTCTATGCTCCGGAGGTACTATGCCGACAGGTCGCATGTGTTAGATTACAACACGGTTCAGCTAGATTAGATTCTGGGTTATGCGGAGGAACAGCTTGCCATTGTTGACAGGCAGGTTTTCCAGTTGAGGTCCAAGAAGATTTATGTGGTAAAGGTACAATAGAGGGGTCAACCAGTCGAGAAAGCGACTTGGGAGGCTGAGGAGGACATGATGAGCAGATATTCGCACTTATTCAGCACTCCAGGTATGATCCTAGACCCATTCGAGGACAAACGTTTGTTTAAGAGGTAGAGAATGTAACGACCTGACCAGTCTTTCTGCTTACTAGATCCCCGTTCCCCTAATTAAGACTCTCTGTATGTGTTTTTACTGCTTTATGACTAGCGGGGATGGTTGGTTTAGGTTTGGAAGGGTTAGGGTTGAAATTGAAACACTTAGTTCCTTAATAGTGGCCTTTGATGGACAAATTTTACTTGAGTCATTTTTTTGAGTAAACAACCTCAGAACTGGGATTTGATGGTTCCAATAGGTTCGTATGATGATTTTGGACTTGGGCGTGTGTTCGGATGGGTTTCGGGTGATCCGGGAGCATTTCGGCACTTAATATTGAAAGTTGGTTCATTGAAGGTCTTCTAGTTCTTTATATTGGGTTTGGAGTAGATTTTGGTGTTATCGAGGTCCATTCGGGATTCAAAGCCTGGGAATAGGTACGTATGGTATATCATTCCGAGTAGTCTAAGTATAATTCGGCGCATTCGGAGCTAGCTGAGAAGTTGAAGTTCATAAGTTGATTCAATTTGGTTTTGGGGTACGATTCTTGATTCGATATTGTTTTATGTGTTTCATGGGTTTGAGTAGGTCCGTATTATGTTTATGGACTTGTTGGTGCGATTGGTCAGAGTCCCAGGTGGCTCGGGTAAATTAAGGACTACCCAGAGCTAAGTCTAAAAAATTTGATGTCGCTGGTTAAAATTTCCTTCTTCGCGAACACGGGGGTGGAGTCGCTTTCGCGGTGAAGGAATTGGGGGACTGGGCATTTTTCCCTTCGCGTTCTCGTTAATAGGGTTGCGTTTGGCGAAGGACTAGGATTGTTACCTTCGCGTTCCCGTATACGGGCCCGCATTTGCGTAGAACAAAGGGCCTGGGGGGCGGGGCGCTTTCACGAAGCTCAGGCTGGGGAAGCCTTCACGATCGCGAGACAGCCCTCGCGTTCGTAAAGAAAGACTTCACTGCCTAGGCCAGTTATGCCATCACGATCGTGAGTCTTCTTCCGCGATTGCGAAGAAGGGATCACTGGGCAGACTTGATTTTTAATACGGGACTTAGGCTTTTTTCTCTCATTTCCCAGTTGGTCTTCGTCGATGTTGAGAGCCTTTTGTGGGGGGTTTTCATTAACATCAAGAGGTAAGTGATCCCTATCAATTCTTGAGTTAAATAGACGGATTATGGGTAGATTTAACGTGAGATTAAGGGGAAAATTGTGAGATTTTGTTGGATCCCAGGGTTTAGTAAAAATAAGATTTGACCACAAAATTGGTTATGTAATTGGGAAAAAATTATATATTTGAGTTCGTGAGGTCATGGGTAACATTTATATTCGAAAATTTCCGGAATCGAGGCATGTGGGCTCGGGGGTGAATTTTAGGAATCTTCCAAATCTGGTTGGGTAATTACCCTAATTGCTAATAATGAACTTTTGAGCATATATTTATTAGTTTATACGACTTTTGGTAGTTTCGAAGTCCTCGACGTCGTTTAAGAAGTTCTAGTGAGGTTGAAGAGCCGGATTGAGGACTTGGAACCAAGGTAAGTCTCTTGCCTAACCTTGTAAGAGGGAACTTATCCCCTTTGGTGTATTACTTGTTGTGTTCTACTTGTTGTGGGGAGCTACGTATGCACGAGGTGAAGAGTGTCCGTATGTAGCTATATTCATGATATGTCTGGATAGACTTAGATTCACATCATGCCTTTAATTGTGCTATTTTATGCCTATCCTATGCATTAATTATCTTGATTAGGACTGAGATTGAGGATTTTAATTAAAGATATCGGCTTAGTCTCTTACTTTAGAAAAATTTAGAAATATTTGATAAATTATAGATCCGTGTCTTCTCGTCTCGCAAGTGTTTCCGCGAGCGAGGTAAATTTCTCTACTCTTATGGGATCGGACCGTTTGTCTCGGCAGTGAAATAAAATACTTTTATGGGATCGGGCCGTTCGCCTCGGCAGGATGGTAACACTACTCTTATGGGATCGGGCTGTTCGCCTTGTCAGGTTGGTAACACTATCCTTATGGGATCGAGCCGTTCGCCTCGGCAGTATCGAGTACCACTATTCCTATGGTATCGGGCCGTTCGCCTCGGTAGTTTCGTGCTTAATAATTGGAAGTGGATTTGGGTTTGGTCACAATTGAGTTAGCGCCTTCAAGACCGGTTATGACATGTTTAGTGATTTGATATAGACCCATGTGAGAAATAGTTGTAGTAACTTTTATTTGCTTCGTTGCGACTTGTTGTACACTCATCATGTCTATTTTATGTATTTCTGTTGTTATTTGACCTGTAGTAGGTGTCAAGTCGACCCCTTGTCACTACTTCTTCGAGGTTAGACTAGATGTTTTCCGTACTCATGCTATACTTCTGCACTGAATGTGCAGGTATTGAGACAGGTATTACCAGTGGTCACGCAGGCGCGTAGCCAATCTTCTACGGAGATTTAATGGTGAGCTGCTTGCCTTTGTACGATCTGCAGCACCGGAGTCTCCCTCTACCTTGCTTATTATTTTTGTCTATTATCTTTCAGACAGTAGCTGTATTAGTTTTGTATATTCTCTAGATTGCTCATGCACTTGTGGCACCAGCTTTTGGGGGCTTTTAGCATCTACGTACTGTTGTACTTATTATTTCTGTCATTACAGTGGATGTATTTATCATTCTGGTATTTTATTGAGAAAAGAGTACGTACATTTGCATGAGATCTTACTTATTTCGTTCATCTAAAAGGGAACTTTAGTTTAAAATGTTAAAAATGGGTAATTAAATTGTACTTTCACTTATGGGCTTGCCTAATAGCGGCGTTAGGTGCCATCGTGATCTATTATGGATTTTGGATCGTGACATGTCCGTTAAGGTATAAAGCATGTTTTTCATGCGTTATACTTGATTTTCAAAAGGCGATTAAAAAAAAGTCGGTCAAAGTACAGTTATAGCGCTTATATTAAATGCCTATACCTGAATTTTGAAACGACAGATAGGTATAGCGCATCAAATATATGCACTATACCTATTTTAAAAATGGGCCAGTCTCCTTTGGGATAGAAGACAAAAATGGTCACCCCCCCCCCCCCCC